>MU185996.1:46154-59235 GCA_016904865.1 Pissodes strobi
AGTGCCAGCAACAAACTGTAACAAACGCACGACTGTCATTTATTTATTTTCGGTTTCCATGACCATTCAGCACACTAGACCGAAAAAGTGAGAATTTCCTTTTCCATGTTCGCGCTAGAGCGCAAAATAAAGCCGGGAACACACTTTCGACACGCCACGCCACTCTGCGAGCTAGCGCGTTCCGTGGCGTGGCGTAAAATTTTTGGTTTAGAAACACACTATAGGCAAGCAGTCGCTGCGACGTACACCGCACGTTAGTTGATTGCGTTTATTTCCCAATTTAATTTTTTCTCGCAGTAGCATTGTTTCTAGAAAAAATTGAATACGCCAGCAGTACCGATTCTTCTGATTGGGAAGAGGAATTGGAAGAAGTTGCAGTCTCTATCTATATATTAGAAAATAAGGCAAGTCATAGAGCATCCTGGGTACACGAAATTAACCAAAGAAGAGAAGAATTGGGCTAATTTCATAGGCTGGTATAATTATTAATTCATATTATGGATGTATTCATATCGGATCCATACATGGAACTACATGTAAAGACTATGTACTAACATGTACTGTAGTACATGTTAGTACATGCTTTGTAAAGCATGTACTCTATATTTATTCAAACGACCTAATATTTCCAGTTTCTAAGCCAAACTTTCGTAAGAAAAAGTTCTGTCGACGAAATCATTATTCTTATCTTCACACAATTCAATAAATAATTCATTTAGTTACCAGAAATGTTTAATTCCCGTCCAGTTTCCTCCCAGGACGTCTGTGTCATATGCTTATCCCTGTAACCTCAGCATTTGACGTTGTATAAACAAACGTTCATGCTCTCGCACCTTTTCAATAAGAAAGTCATCCATTTTAGGATTAAGATCGCATTAAAAATTACTGAACAAATTAACCGAATTCGCTTTTTGGCGCCTCAGTGCTCAACACGCGTGGCAACAAAAGTGTGGATTTCCACATGCTGTAGCATGCATGGAGTGTGACGTCAGCGTGGCGTGGAGTGATTTCCGTGCCGTGCGGTGTGTGTGTTTCCAGTCCATATAAAAGCATTGTTTTAGAAGCTCCGCACTTTTTGCATAGCACGCCACGGTACACGCTAGCTCGCAGAGTGGCGTGGCGTGTCGAAAGTGTGTTCCCGGCTTTAGGCTCCACGGCATTCGCCGATTTTGCGATTTCATTTGAATTTAGAATTTAGTTATTTTGCGCGCGGCTGTAGAAAAAATAGGTTTTCGTACCGGTCTCCTGGGCTTTAAATCGGCTTCTCGTAACCTTTTTCTAACTGCCTGGTCCGAAATGGTTACCGTCCGTCCTAAGTTCATTTTGAAGTTTTTTTGTTGTGGATGTTCGTCTACGCAAAGAAGATAGTGCAAAATATCGGTCCTGGATGCGTGTGGTTTTTGTTTTCGACCTTATCCGGCTCGTCTTTTAGCTCGTTTAGCTCCCTATAGTGATCATACACACGCCCCGACGCGACGGGCTGGGATTTAAATTTCTTGCAACTTGTCGAATTTTAACAACACTTTCAATTTAAACCATGGCACGTCCAACGACTTCTATCCCGCTAAGGTCTCTCAATTTGACAAATAATAAATTCAACGACAATAAACTGTCATACCGTTGCCCATTTAAGTTGTCTTGTGTGTGCCTGCTGCAATATAAAATCTAAATGCGAATATTTTCCTGATTACTTTATTTTTTGTATGTACTTGTTCTGGAATCTTAAACTATTCAGATATAATTAGCATAAACCCGTTTCTTATCTATCAAATCATTAATACAAAATGTATATTAAATAATTACGAAATATTATTTTTCTACAGCCGCGCGCAAAATAACTAAATACTAAATTCAAATGACATCGCAAAATCGACTAATGCCGTGGATCCTTATTTTGCGCTCTAGCGCGAACATGGAAAAGGAAATTCTCACTTTTTCCGTCTAGTGTGCTGAATGGTCATGGAAACCGAAGATAAATAAATGACAGTCGTACGTTTGTTACAGTTTGTTGCTGGCAATCCTGTTCTAAATATGCCCGAAGCCCGAACATAATATGTCAAAACTGACAGTCATTCGCAAATTTCAGGATAAGTAGAGAGAAAAATGTGCATTTAATTTTAAAAAATGCGGCGGTAGAAAAAGTTCTGTGTGTTTTTCGAGCGCAAAGTAAGATTGCCGTTTTCGAAAGATTACTGCGCTCCGCTACGCGTCGCGCAGTAACATTCTTTCTCAAGCGGCAATCCGTTACTTTGCGCTCTAAATACACAAATAACTATTTCACGCATAGGTAGCAACGACCTAAAAAGTTACAGGGTTGGCAAAAAGTGTTCCCCTAATTTTTTTGAGCAGTGTATTTTCGTATGGTTGGCAAATTTGCAACATACCAATTTTTGGTACGTTTGGATCATTTTTATAAAGCTGCAAATTTGCTGCAAAGCGTTTTTTTTTAAACACTGTAAAAATAATGTGTTAAGTGTTAATAGTCGATTTTTGTATTGATATAAGTAAGTTTTGCTACGGAACATGCTTAATGCTTTTTTTTTATAAATTCATTAAAAGAATGTAGCTGCTGTAGGCTGTAGCTTACTAAAATATAGTTATTATGTCGTTCAACTTACAGTGGCGTTGTACTATGTCAAAGGCTGTACTTAGCAAACATAGGCAACCTCGCAATACATCAGTTCTTATGCTAACTAGATTCTTATCTCTAAGTTGAAACTAGGATGTTTAGCGTCTAGTAAATCCATATTTATGAGCTCGGCAATTTTTACTCAGAGTAGGTAGTAACCACAGGCTCTGGACCAAAATATATCCCTATATAGGGATATGTTTTTTGCTGTTTTTTTTTTGCCTTTTTACTGTTTTTTTTTTATGTTCTTTTTTCTGTTTTACTGTCTGTTTTGCTGTTTTACATCAAAACGAAACAGCAAAAAACAATAAAAACAGCAGAAAACAATAAAAAACATCAAGAAAACAGTAAAAAACATAGTATGCCTATATAGGGATCCAGAACCTGTGCTTACAACCTCAGACAAGCCAAATGTGTATTTTGTTATTTGAAGTTCTGGCTTACCTAAATGCAGACCCGGCCTCGGGTGGCCGATTTTTAGAGGCGGCCGCTTTTATTTTTTCCATAAAGTATTTGTTTTCGCTTTCAATACATAAACGGTTAGAGGGATCCACGTACATGTCACCCACGTACCATCGTGCCGAAAAAAAAACTGGGACAGCAAAATGTAGTTTAATCTGCCGGACTATTAGCTTGCTTTGAAGTTATCAGTTTGATTCAATTATGTGACTGACGGATGTGTCAAAAGAAATATAATATTATAATATAACCTAGTATTAAGTATGCCACGTCGTTTGCAAGCCTTAATGGACAATAACGTTGCAAATACCAAATATTAAAAAACCTAGTTTTTATTTTGGTTACATTTTAAAACAATAAAGATACGTATTTCCATTTTTCCTCGTACTTTTACAAAAGGTGCTAGTATTATTGTTTCGGTATTTAACCTTTCCACTTCCATGACAACAATGATAACCTATCCTCAATAGATTTTCCATACTCTTTATAGCCTAGGAGCTATTCAACAACGAGAATTTTGTTGTCCCAGATTTTTTTCGGCGCGATCGTACATATAATTTTTTTTAAATCACATACAGGGTGTTAAAACCACACATTTTCCCAAGAATCCTCTATTTTCGAAATATTTCGGTACAACAAACTCGTGCGATTTTTTAGACTAAAAGCTCGAACTACGCGCCCTCCAAATACCCCGCTCTAGAGTACTCACATCAAAATTTCTGTTTTTCGAAAATTATTTTTGAAGAAAATTTTTTCGCTTTCATTATAGAAACGGTCAGAGGGGTCCACGTACAAGTACATGTCACCCACGCACAAATATATTTTTTAAAACAGTGTTAAAAATAGAAATTTCCCCAATTTTTAAAATTTATTTTTTTCGAAAAATATTTTTCAAAATTTTTTCCCCGTTTTTATTACCGAAACGATTAGAAGGATCCACTTAAATATCATCAACGTAAAAATAAAATTTCCAAAATCATACAGGGTGGTAAAACAATAATTTTTTTAAAAAATTCAACTTTTTTCGGTAATATTTCGATACAAAAAACTCATACGACCTTTTCGATGCGAAAATCGAACTCAAGACACACAAAAACCCTCCATAAGTTATTCGAAATAAAAAAGATCATCCTCCTAAGAAATTCCCTTTTTCGTGCCGAAATCTGAAGAAAAAATACTAGATTTTGAGACAAAAATTACTTTTTATCGAATATCTACCATATTTGAACTCCTATCGAAAAACTTTATAGGAGCTTTTCGATCGGCCTTAAGACGGCGCAGATACTGGCGCAAACTGATTTGAGATATCTCTTTCCGTTACCACACAAATTAACAAAATATAAAAATCACGTTTGGTCTATATGGAAAAAAACGAAACGTTGTACAATCAAACTGGATACGGCACATTCTAGTACCAGACGAGACCCGTCTTTTTCCCATTTAAGGTTTATCTCTAACTCTAACCGTTTTCGAATTATAGCCGATTTAATGAAAATCTCGTTTCTACCCGTGAATTTTTCCGAAAAAAATTTTGAAAAAAAAAATATCTGTTTTTATTACGGAAACGTTATCTACATATTATTAACATATAAATAAACATTTAAAAAGCATATACAGGGTGGTAAAAATAATAATTTTTTTAAAAAATCCCCCTTTTTTCGAAAACAAAACGGCAATATATTTTTTTTATCTTGAACAATTATGGGCTAAAGACCGTCGAAATACACATTTTTGGTGGTATGTATTTTTTTTCGTATCACTCGTAGTTTTAGAGCTACGACCGTTCTCGAATTTAAACGGCTGATTTCTCGAAAACTAAGAATATTGTTTTTTTTTCGCAACGAACCTTTTTGTCTGCCTTGAGATCCTCTACCTACATGCCGAATTTCAAATCGATCGGAAAAAATCTGATAGGTTCCACCGATAGGTTCTAGGTAGGTTCCGGTTCCTATGGGATAAAATGAAGGTTAGGTCGATATAAAAATACATTTTTTTCCGTTTGCCGAAATTCTTCTTTTTGCTACAGAAACCTACCCGTTAAATACGTGTTTGGCGATTTCCCCCAATTCTCCATAAAAACCTTCCAACCCCCAGTTTGGTCGCGGCAAAATTTCGTTCCGAGCTCCCGTTTAGTCAGATATCGCGAAAAACCACGCGATTTCCATATAGCCCCCTAAAACCCCCCCTTGAAATCGAGCCCCGGCATCCCCGATTTAATTCCAGGTAGCCCCCACGTGGTACATCTACCATGAAAATATAGACCCTGCAGGTCATCTCCTTATACCGGAAAATACTGTTTAAAAACCGCGCGGGCGCCTATTCACCGGATAGGTCATTATTGACTTCTTAATTGGTCTGTTGTAAGGGGCGGCCAAATACTGCTCGCCTCGGGCGGCCTACAGTCTGGAAACGGGGCTGCTAATTGCATTATCTATTTAATGCGACTAGAGCCAGGGTCACTGTCAAATTGACATAACCAGCTAAATAATTAAGACGCGTCTCCATGCACGTAACTGACGTAAAATCGAATTCAGGCATTGAATCGTGATTGGACGGCAGACCTTTCAAACTTGATTTTCGTTGATCGTTTGATGCGGTTTTTATGTAAACTTTTGTTATGTATTTCGAACAGTGCTATACTAAGCATGTTAAAAACGAGAAGTTAAATTTCATTTAGCATTTTACCATTTAAATTTGAATTGTTTTCATTCATCATTCGGTCACGAATGACGAAGGAAAATGGTCGAGAAATGTCTTTATATCTTACTTAAATTTCCAAAGAAGACATACATAGGAATGATAACATCATATTGTTAGACACTGTAGAGGGTGTCCCATTTTCGTGTGTTTTATGGGGTTCCTGTTCCTCGCTTATGAGTAGAGATACAAGGATGCGGTTTTCGCAATAGTTGGCTACTTTTTTGTGAAACTAAAAATGCTACATACAGATTTTTCCTAGCCCTCTTAGTTTCTAAGATACAGGGCGAAATTGAAAACGTTGCATTTTTGGACCCCCCTCGTATCTCAGTTATTGTCTATATCTTATCGGAAAGGTAAAAAATGTTTCTTATGCATTATTTTACATAGATTCCAGTGGTGTAGTTAGATTTTTTGGAAGTTTTTCAGTTTTTGAGATATTGACTAAAATTGTTTTTTCTTAAATGGAACACCCTGTATATTACAAGCTAATCCAGGACGGCCGTGAAGGATTTCTATACAATTTTGCCATTTAAAATCGTTTTTAAACGGACAACTTTAGTCAATATCTCAAAAACTAAAAAACGAAAAAAATCTAACTACACCACTGGAATCAACGTAAAAAATGCATAAGAATCATTGTTTACCTTTCCGATAAGATAAACAATAACTGAGATACGAGGGGGGTTCAAAAATGCAACGTTTTCAATTTCGCCCTGTATCTTAGAAACTAAGAGGACTAGGAAAAACCTGTATGTGGCATTTTTAGTTTCACAAAAATGTAGCCAACTATTGCGAAAACCGCATTCTTTTATCTCTACTCATAAGCGTGAAACCCCGTAAAACACACGAAAATGGGACACCCTGTACATAATGCAGTAATATTCTCCCATTAATTACGATGAAAATGCTGCAATTTTTATTCTCGTCTTGTTGTGGTGGTCCTGCTATCTGTTTTGGTCCATTTCCTTTTACTGGACTGTTCTCCTAAAGGGAGAAGGAGGCTACACACGTGCTTATTTTACCTAAAAATAAATATTTAGAGTAGAGGAGTTTCAGAAGCCTAAACTCCAAATTTCTTTCGGAGAAAAACTTGTCAAACGTGACTCTGTTTAATGTCTTTACACTTAAATGGTCTCGAGTTAATTCATTTTATATAATAGTGCATGTATGTGCATAATAATAAAGGGTGTAGTGTAGTAGATCCTAATCCCAGGGTATTTTATGCCGTTTCCCTCGGGTTACTGGACTTTATTGGCCACCTTCTCGAATGATATGTTAGTGTTTTTCTGTGGTTCATTGTGAATTTTAAAGAATCTTTCTTGGGAACTTTTGGTTGCTCTATTTAATTGGCTTCGTTTTTTTTTAAACGGTGTTGATTAAGGTTTTTTAACTGTAAAAAGGGATGAAAACGACAACCAATTCAAACGCACGATGTTATTTTGAAATATTTAACATTATCTTATCTTAACTGATGCTTCCTAATGGGAGTCTATTGTGCTCATACACCATCATAAAATGCCATATTGTATCGGTTTTCGTTGATTTTCTTTAATATAATATTAATTTATTAAAATTGATTTTATTTCTGGCCTAGTATTTTAGAATGGTATCGTTCAAAATTGATTTGACATTTTGACATGCAATTGTCGTAAACCGCATTTTGATAATATCAGAGAGAAAAAAAACTAAAAAGAGAGGCGACAATAAGCGTCGGCACCTTTCACGTTGGTGCACACGTTTTTGGTGACCTTAACTCTGATCCGTTGGCAACAATACCCCAGATAACCCAAAACAGATGAGTAAGCGGCTATTTAAATGCGTGCAACAAACTTCGCAGCACTCATGGTCGTAGATGGCTTGAACGGGTTTTGGCTGTCTACAGTTTAGTGTGGGCCCGTATGAAAAAAGTCGCAACACAACCACAAGCGGAATAGTACGGCGTCATATTTAATCTTATTTTTTAAATTAAATTGTAAAATTAGTTTAAATGTGTTAGTGACACGCCTGGTTATACGTGCCTGTATTTCCTGTTGTTCAAACAGAAGCACTGGCGATAAATCTTTTTTCAGGTGCCCTAAACACCGAGAAAGGTATGTCTTGTGATTTTTACATGTCAAAGCAAGTTATTTATATATTTTTCTGCCCTGAAAATAGACAAAAACACACTAACAGCTGCTCTTGAAAACTGGACATTTCACACCCTTATTCGGATATTTAGATTAAAGGGCTTCGTCTCCGTTTTAGAGCTTCGCCGTCAGAAGTCCCATTTCCAAATCTCTAAAAAAGGGGGTCTAATTTTAGGGATTCACCCTCCAGGAGCCTCTTTTTGGGTAACTGTAGAGAATGGGACTCTCATACTAGGGGCCCCCTTTTAAGGCTTGGGGCCCAATTTTAGGGCTTCGCCCCCGGAGGCTTCATTCGTAAATCTGTAAAAAATGGAACTGCCGTACTATAGACCTCATTCTAGGGCTTTGCCGTCCCCCCCGTCTGGGGCCTCATTTTTCGCCCCAGGGGGCCCCTTTTCCAAATGTGTCAAATATGAGACTCCCACACCGGGGGCCGCTTTCAAAAGCTTCGCACCCCGAGGGCCCCATTTAGGGCTTCAGCCCCGGATGCTCCCTTTTCCGAATGTGTAAAAAATGGGTCCCCCGAGGGAAGACAAAGCCATAAGAGGAGACCGCCGGTGAATGGCGCCTTTTTCCAAAGATATGAAAAGAATAACTCCAAAAATTAAGGGCGAAACCCTAGAATGAGGAACGAAACCCTAAAAAGGCGCCCCGAGTAGGGCGTTTTCCCAGCCCTGGCATCTCAATATACCAACTAGTTACACAAATTGCTGTGGAAGTGTTTGCATAGTCTTTGTAAACTATAAATTTCAATTTAAAGACAAGATGCTTGATATATTATTTTATAATAAATATTATATAATATCAATATTATTTGCAGTCATAGGAAAATTATAGTATGCAACGCGTGAGAAAATCACACGAGTTATTTTCAACACTTGTTGCACAGTATACTATTCTACCACACTCCCAGTGGGGCACCCTGTATGTAGCAGTCGTAGAAAAAGTATAGTGTTCTACACGTGCTGAAAAGACTTTTCACACTCAAACTGTCTTATTCGTGTGAAAAGTCTTATTTTCAGCACAATGTACCATAATCATACTCACATATACGTAAATAAAATTGGTTATTGGTGCGGCCAGTCTTTTACTAATTGCCAGCCGCAGGTTTAAAACTACTTTGTGCGGGCAATTCAACTCCGCGCATTGACACGTGATAAAATGAGATTCGATATTTCATGCGCTTTCGGATCTGTAGTTGGTTTATCTAAGTATCGGTAGAAAATATTTTAAGCTAATGACAATGACATCTGATCAACTGAAATCGGCTGATGGTGTTTTGATTTTGACAATAATTATACCCTTTGCGTTTGGACATGCGCATACAAAATCGATTGACAGACTGTCGCTTCCCCTTTTAGCTATTTTCTCTCTGATGATACTATCGACTTAAACCAGCTCCGAGACGCGTTCCGAACCACGGAGCTGGCGAAATGAGATTTACTAAAAAAAAATATTTGGGGCCACAAGTTGTTGGCTATTATTATACTAAATGAAACACTTTGTATTCCATGCAAAATTTAATCCAAAAGAACTTCCTATAAAAGCATAACAGAGCGCTTTCGGCCTAAGCCATCATCAGTGTTACCTGAAAAGTAAGTAGAAGAACCACCCATTAGCAGAAGAAAGTGGCTGTTGTGAGATCTTTAGGAAGAAAATGATAAAAATGACAATGTTAGATCAGGATTCTGAGAGTGTTTGAAACTTCAAAGGCTTTAAATAGGTGTTTAAGTTAAGAATGGTGCTTTTTTGTAATTTTTTTGTGTGAATTTTTTAAAGAGACAAAGGAAAATGGTAGAGGTTCTTACACTTACTTGTCATTGGACCTGAAGAGCATATCAACGAAGATAAAAACAAACAACACCAACAAACAACGGTCAAATCGCAATTAAAAAGGTAAAAGTCACATTTTAACAGGTAACATAATAAAAGGACAATGCCCAAACTACGCTTTTCGTGGAACGACAAAATGTGTCGTTGAAGTTGACAGTCTTGCCAAGCAGACTCTGAAGCCGCAGGAAGTGGACCGCAAAAAAATTAGCGGGAAATTTAAATCTTGAAACTAAATGTTAAATTAATACAGTTATTCTGAATACAAATGAAGTAACTAACATTACAAAGTAAGTCTGGAGAACAGACTGGCTGACACTAAGCTATATGAGGCCAAAAGATATGATCAATGTTATATAAAATAATTCTAGAGCATAAACGATGACCCAAGAAAGTCATTGTATTAACAAAAAAGAGAGTGCTTACTTGACTAATAGAATATTTTTTTTTATTTATAAAAAATAGCTGTATTAAAGGCATCATCAGTCTCGTAGATTGGGTCGGGCTGATGTCTATTATGAACTATTATGGGGTTTCTGACCCCATAATAGTTCACTCAGGCTTACCTCAAGGAGGACACCTCTCTCCAGTTTTATTTAACTCTTTTATTAATGATGCAGATGATTGTAGGTATATGTTTTAGTGATAAATCGAAATATGCTGATGACTTGAAAATATTTAAGGTTGTAAGGTCAATGAGTGACTGTATTGATTTGCAAAGGGATGTAAATAGTTTTATAGTTTGGTGTCAGGTGAATCATTTAAATTTGAACATTGATAAATGTAGGGTTATCAGTTTTTCGAAGAAACAAAGGCCTATAGTCTTTCAGTATAAAATTAGAGAAGAGCTGTTGCAACGTGTCAATGAAATTAAAGACCTGGGTGTAACGTTTAGTTACGACTTAGGTTTCTCAACGCACATTCAAAATATGTGCAATAAAGCAATGAAACTGTTGAATTTGTTTTTAGAACTTTGAGGGACTTTAGGAATATTTATGCTCTGAAGAGTGTCTATTGTGCTGTAGTTAGATCTATTCTGGAGTACGCCAGTTGCATATGGTCATCATACTATAAATGTTTTATTGATTTAATTGACAGGGTACAGAGGCGATTCCTGAGGCATATAGCATATAAGATTGGTATTTCAGTTGAGCATATTGATTATGGTGATCTCTGCACATTATTGGGTCTAGAAAGTTTGGAGCAGCGCAGGATAAACAATGACCTCTGTGTTCTCCATAGGCTGTTTGATGGCCTCATAGATTGCTCATCATTGTTGGGTACAGTTGGATTGCATGTGCCAGTGAGATATACCAGGCAGTCTGCGTTGTTTCATGTATCATATCATGGAACCAATTATGGATTCTTCTGTCCACTTTCACGAATGTGCAGAGAGACCAACGGTTTACCTAAGTCAAAAGATATATTTAACACCTCAATATCTCAGTTTAAGAGGAAATCAAGAGCTTTGGGACCTACTTGAGTCAGTTGTTGAAGTACGACTTTTAAATTGTATGTTTATCGCACCTCGTACATATTGTGTTCTTTGTTATTTTAACGTATTTCTATTATTTTTTTCTTGTAATTTGTAAAATGGCTTGTCCGTAAATAAATATTTTTTTTTTTATTTTTTTTAAACACCTTTGGTGAATTGTTGGTTTGGCGTCTAAACTCAATTCGTAATTAGGCTTTACACAGTTTAGTTAGAGAGGTTTTTTTTATGAGTGTCGCCATTTCGATTTTGTGTCCACATGGACGGTTTCTAATTTCTCCTCAATTTTCATTGTAGATGTTCTATCTTGTCCATCATAGGAGGCTGATATCAGCATGGGCAGATTTGCAAAAAAAAACCTTCACAGATGCAATGTGTTTGTGTTTTATTATCTTAACAAAGAGCGTGGCAGTATTTTACTAATTTTCTATTATCTGGCCGATGGTAACTTCAAAAATCTCAAGATGGTCGCGCAACTGTCAAAACAGAAAAATTAATTACATATTAAAAAAATTTCAAAAAAGAAGAACATTATAAGCAACACGTTTTAAAATACATTTAGAGAACTCCTCGCAAGCAGATCGCAACACACACTTAATGGCTTTAAGACCTTCACTTAATTGTGTTTTTTTTTACGTACGAATAGTAAGATCATGTGTCAGATTCGACTAAGATTTGCAACCATGGATTCTTCCGGTCCTTTGGCCGATTTTTATTTCGGGTAGAAAAAAAACACGGCGGAAAGAATGTAAAAAAATATTTTGTAGAACAAATTGAATATTAAAACTAAAAAATAAAATTGTTTGGAACACTCAAGTATAATTATTATGACTTCAGGTTGGCCGACGTTGCCAGACGTCTCCACTTCAACGACAGTTCGGCGCTTTGAACACAAAAGTGTCCCGCTTCATTTACAGAGAGATAGGCAAAAAATCGAAAAAGTGATATTCATGGCGTTGCAACAAATTTCTATTTAGATAGTTAATTTGCGAATTTTTTTCAGTCTATTTGTTTCGATTAAAAAAAAATTGGCAACCCTATTTGTGGGAGAAAAATCGAACTTTAAAAGGGGAATTTTGACAAAGAATCAACCTTAGACTACTCTAAGGAATCAACCGACGATGACGAATTTTCCGTTTACCCTCTCAGCCCGCCTGCACTGACGCAATCCTATTTCACCGACTTCCTGATTCTGAATCGGGCTATTCCTCGAAGGGAAGGGGTGGTCGCTTTGCGGGTGCCTCCCCTTTGTATCTTAGCAACGCCAAGTTTTCTCACTTGCCTGCCGCAAACGAGCCACAGTTTAGCTTAATAAGCTTTAAACTCTCTTCGCTTTATGACGCTGTGACTATTAGAGTGCAGCCTTAAGAGGATATACCAGGTATATCTACGTAAATAATTAGGATATCATATTTATTTTTTCCAGCTCAATCCCAGCGTGTAGGCGCGAAATGAATAGACGACACGTGTTTCTGCCTACCGGCTTCATCAGAATGGGAGGTGAGTATAGCCTGAGAGAAGACAAAAATATGTCACAGATCGGATCCAAGACCCAGTTTGCAGTATATTATACAGTGCCTTTCAAAAACTTCGCATCATATGGGATTTTTTTTTATTAAGGATTTTATTTGGAATTTAACATTGCCATTAGCTTTTGCTTTAAAAAATATGAATAATGACCTGCTCGAACGCGGTAATGTAACTTTGGTTACTTGTCAAAATTTATTTTTTTAAATCGCTGGAAATGAGTTTATTTCTCAGAATATTAAAAAGTTTGATAAAGAAAAGTTTCTTTTCTAATTTTATATAAGTATACCTTTGGAGATTCAATTAAAACATTTATTT
>MU185996.1:59635-99716 GCA_016904865.1 Pissodes strobi
AAAATTGTATTTTACTTTCATTTTTATCATAAAAGGAGCATTATTTTTCTGTAAAAGATTTTCCGATATTCCAAAATTTTAACCTTAATTTTTGTATTTTATAAGTACCCTGTATAACTTATCCTTAATTTAACATTTCAAAATTAGTTTTTTTCCAGCAACAACTTTTATCAAGGATAAAATTTTCTGTGAAATGAAGAATAAAAAAGTTTCTCATATGATGCGAACTTTTTGAAAAACACTGTATAACAACCAAGAAAAAATATATCGAGAGTTATCAGCACACTCAGTTTGTTCGTGCCTCATCGAGATTGTCTCATCCTCCAACAATTAAGCAAAATTTTTCCCATTTCTTAAATAATAATATTTTTAAATTTAGATTGCATTTTTTACTAATTAAAAATGTGCAATTTATATTTGTTTGTTTATTATAATCCCGTATAATTTTTGAGACGGTAAATATTGCTGAAAAACGCCTTTTAGCGTCTCCTTACATCAAATTGTCGACCTGCGGACCTGCGCATTTGGCAGCATCCCGGTGTTGTTCTAATATTTCACTTCACGCGTGGCCCTCTGCTCGCTTCGCTCGCTCCGGGCGAGCAACCAAACAAAACTAACCCAAACTAACCCAAGGCAATGCCCCAAATCAAGAAAAGACAACTTTGTAAAATATATGAATTAGCACGTACGCTTGCGTGAAGGCTCAAAATTGCGGTAGGTATAGACGCGAATGTAAGCTAGGAAATCAAGTGAATACTAAATGATTTATTTGACATATCTAATAAATACGAAATGGAAAAACGTTAAAATGTTGTCTTTACAAGAAAAAATTGAGCTTATTTTAATTGGTGGAAAAAAATACCCCCATCGACAAGTTGCCATGCACGACATCCGGGAAAACATTTGCAGCAGTCGACCGTGCGTAGAATTTTAACACGATTTAAAAGTACAGGTTCGGGCTCAAATAATTAAAAAAAAACTCATAACTCATGGAAAACACTGAGGAAGTAGATGTGATAGAACACTGAACAACCAGTATATCTAATATTAGTAAAAGAACGAATGTTAGTGAAAGCAACGTATTCAGAATTTTGAAAAAAAATTTAGACCTTACAAACCAAAATTTATTAATTCATTGGTAGAAAGGGACTTTGACGTTCGATATGATTTTTCTATGTGCTTTCGAGGAGAGTATGAAGAACATTTTCACATTTGCATGCAATATTTTGTGGACAGACGAAGCTATGTTTACTTCGAATGGAACTGTAAGCTCACAAAATTTTAGTTGTGGTGGGCTCAAGAAATCCCTCATTTTATTATTGAATGTCGCGACCACTATTCATTTAAAACCAATGTTTTTGTTGTATATTAAATAATCAAGTAATTGGAATTAAACGCTGAGCGATATTTAAATTTTTTGGCAAATGAGCTGGGTGAAGTTTTAGATGATAATACTCTACAGAGTAGACAGAATTTATAGACTTAATTAGACATAATTCCAGAGAAGTGAAGGAATATATGAATGTAACGTTTAGAGGTAAAGTAATTGGCCACCTCGTTCGCCTGACTTAATTGTGGGGTTATTTAAAACATCATGTATATAATTACAGGCCATTTAACAATATTGACCATTTAGAGAACGTCATTCGGGAATGTGTAGCGAATATAAGTCCCGAGTTCATCAGAAATGCGTTACAAGGTGTATGCAGATGAACTACTATAATATGTATCGAAAGAGAGGGAAACCATACAGAAATGTAATATTTTTTCATATTGTTAGAGAAATAAATTACATATAATTTATGCTTTGTTTAAAATATATATATTTTTTTAAATAATAAAAATAGTGTTAACTGTCTAGTATAGGCTTAAAACAATGCTGTAATTTATCTAATATTCAATTATTTTCCAGGTTCATCAGTTTAAGCCCTCTCTGTGGCCTACATGGCAAAATTGTCAAATAGATATTAAAAGGCCTTTATCAGCAATATTTACCGCGTCAAAATTATATGGGCTTATAATAAAGGAAACAAATACAATATGTGAGTTTAAAACAAAATTATATGCCTCACCTTTATAAGCACACAACTGAAGTGAAACTTCTGAAAGAGATATTGGAATTGAGCTTTTATTTTTTTTTAGCTTTTTTTCCTCAATTTTTGCCCCCGATTTCGACACTTTTTATTTTTTTTTTGTTTTAATTTTTTTTTCAAAAAGCATTTTTCTTTTCCTTCCATTTTTTTCATCCCCGACCTCTTAGTTCAACTCCTCGCCATTTTTTTCGCCAAAAACCCCGTTTCTGTAACCTTTCTTTTATTATTTTTTTCTTATTTCGTTTTATAATAATTTTATTAACTTTCCGAACAATTTTTTACGTTTTTTTAAATTTTTTCCCAATATATTTTATAGAAAATATTTGGGTTTTGTAGTTTTCGTCCAGGATCCTCATTTTACCCCTGGAAATTTCAGCCCTCTGGCTATATTGGAACATGCTTCTTTAAAGTGTTTCACTTTGACTTCCGTTTCATTTGATTTTCATTTTTTCGGACTTACCCCCGCTACAAAAGTTTCATTTTAAAAATATTATTATTATTTAAGAAATGGGACAATTTTTGGTACAACTGTATGTACAAGGAATTGGTAGACCAAGTGTGCGGTAAATTTTCGTTATATATATTTTTTTGATTGGTATGTATTTTAAAGTTCAAATTTAATTCGGTGTTCAAATTAAAATCGGAAATTTAAACGCCATAAAAAATTACGTAGGAAATTTTTTGCATTTTAAGCTAGAATACAATTATTGAAACTTTTAGGTAATTTATTCCGTAAAAAGTTCTAAATTTTGATCAGATACGTAAATTAGTGTGATTAAATTTTAATTTACTAGAATATTGTTATCAATTTAGCGCTGGAAAATAGTATATTATATACCTAGGTTGAGAAGTAAGCCATTATTTACCGAGCACTTTTATATCCTGAGGCGCGTAGCGCCGAAGGATATAATGTGCGAGGTTAATAATGGCCTTCTCAACCGAGGTATATATAGAATTTTTTTTACTACTAACACTGATATATTACCATATTTGATTCGATTTGATTTTTATATTAGTCATTTTCTACTTATTTTTCATATAGTTCGAAATATCAAGTAGCCTGGAAGTTCAGTTGTCTAATTGACAGATATCGTAACATAATCTCCTGACAGCTCCATACATACAAAGTACCTTCTTTCCCTCTAAATTTTGACAAAATCGCATTATTAATAAGAATACTACGGGGAGTCATGAAAAGTGAGTCATACTGTATATAATTTTTTTACTAATAGCACTGATACAATCCTTATCATTATTTGAATTGATTAGATTTTTGAAAGTAATTATTTTCTACTCATTTTTCAATAGCCCGAAATGACAACTAGTTGTCAAACTAACAAGTTTGACATTTTGACATTTTCCGTTTCCGTTTCATTATTGACCTAGGTTTTTTTTAATATTATTATTTACCTAGGGTAAGAAATGTTACTTCTCATTTGAGGAATGGAGTAAATAATAGTGATTTATCACGTTAGTAGTAAAAAAAATAGTATATTATATACCTAGGTTGAGAAGTAAGCCATTATTTACCGAGTACTTAAAACGCGATGTTAATAATAGCCTTCTCAACCGAGGTATAAATAAAAAAAATTTTACTGCTAATACTGATATATTACCATATTTGATTCGATTTGATTTTTATATTACTAATTTTCTACTTATTTTTCAAATAGTTCGAAATATCAAGTAGTCTGGAAGTTCAGTTGTCTAACTGACAGATATCGTGACATGAAGCGTTTTTTCACGAGCTGACTACAATTAACCACGGCATACTACAGGATACTACTTTGTTTTCACGAGGATTAATTTAATTGTGGTAAGGGAGGGGAAGTTTCGTGACGTCACTATTACATCATCATGTTTCAAATACGGCTTACTACAACTTACATACGTGACGAGGTGTGGTACTTGAGGTTTGATGGGGTCATGGCGGATTAATTTTGAAACGTTAAACATGTGAAATATTTGTTTTTCCATTCTGAATAAGTTTGTAAATTATACGTTCATGAAATTCTTCTATAAAAGCCTCATACGCATCGGAATTCCTACACAAATGTGCCCCAAATGGGATTTGGGCAGCATAAAGTATCCTGAACATATTCATCGAAAAAATACCATTAGTTTGCTTATCTCCAGAGGCCACCATTCTGTTATTAAAAATATGAGTAAACGTTCTGCACCACCGATTTTCTGCACTGATCAAACTCATCATATTCAAATAAATATGCAAAATATCTATATCCTTTTCTAGCAATGCAAGATCTAACTACGGTATTTTGGCGAAGACAGAAGCAGACAGTACAATTTGTGGTGGGGTGCCCGCTTGGCACTTAATTCAGTATTACTTGTAGTTAACCGTGGTTACTCGCCAAAAAACGCTAATAATCTCCTGACAGCTCCATGCATACAAAAAGCAATTTTTCGCGAGGTTAATCCAGCATAAACGGTTTAGGTTTTGAGCATAATCTGACGTTTTCGCGACATAACCTGAAGTAGGGGAAATGTTGATGACGTCATCGTTAGGTTAGCCAAGCATAATCCGGTCTGGAGCAGGTTTTGCTTGAGTTATGTCTATTGCATCAGACAGAAATTAGCGTTTTCGCCAACAAAACTGAAGTATCTCCATCTCCAGTGTATCATACATTTATGTTGGTGGGGATAGGTATATGACGTATAAAGGTTAATTCATCATAAATTAACATAATCTAAACCCAATTCGCGAAAAATCCCTTAAAGTACCTTCTTTCCATCTAAATTTTGACAAAATCGCATTATTAATAAGAATATTATGGGAACTCATGAAAAGTGAGTCATACTGTACCTATATAATTTTTTACTAATAGCACTGATTCAATCCTTATCATTATTAGAATTGATTAGACTTTGAAAGTAATCATTTCCTACTCATTTTTCAAATAATCCGAAATGACAACTAGTTGTCAAACTAACAAGTTTGACATTTTGACATTTTCCGTTTTCCGTGAGCTCCGCTACCAACAGGATCGAATCAGTCCTTTGGGGATATCTGCAGCATTCTTCCATCAGTTTCCAAAACATTCACGAATAACGTTATCATTTAATGTTACTGTAAATATTGCTAATTTATTTGTAAAAGATAGTTAGTTTTATGTTAATAAAAATGTTTTAATGGTTTTGCTTCATTTACAGGAAGAGTAAGTTCATTATAACAAATTATAATAAAATATATTTTTATTACTGTACGATAATCGGCAATTAAGTGATTATGAAACGTCAATAACTGATAGACCTTCCAAAACAAGTTGTATAAAGCGGCAAAGCGCCTACTTACTTTATACTCTACATCAAAAAGGAAAATTGTTTTGTCTCCTTGTATAAGTTAAAACGCATGGGAAGAAGGTCATTTTTGTTCAATAGCGACTTTAAAAAAGTGGCAAAGATAAAGGTATACATGATAGTATCATTTAAATTAAGACTGTATGGATACATGCTATTAGATACAGAGCGTTAAATTAAAAAAACTAGGTATCTACGTAAATCAAAATTGAAAATATTAGTATTTAAATAAAAACTTTGGACACTTTGGACACCTTGTATAAGGAACACACAACATTGCACTCTTGTAAGACAAAATGATCCCAGATTAGCCTTTTAACAAATTTTCAATAACAGGGGAATTAAAATTTAAGTAAAGTATTGATTCTGAACATTAAATTAACTTAATGTCAATCAAATTTTTGACTGAATTAAGGATAAAACTGCAATCGAAACCGGAGTCAGCCGAGGCAGAGACGTCGGAATATTAAAATACACTTTGAATAATGAGTTATGCTGAAATGTGTGTCCAATGTAGGATGGATTACGAGAAACTTAAAAAAGTAAGCGAACTATCTCAAAATGACCTTTATAAGTTAATAACTAAAATTAGGCAACATATGCGGGATACCCACCCCATGGGTATCAAACATAGGGTTTCGTCTAGGATCGATACTGGTAAAAAAAAGGCTAGTCCTACTAACCTCACCGGCGCCGAAGCAGCAAAGAAGCTGAAGGTCACCCAAGGTGAAAAACCGATATCGCAAAAAACACCTACTTCTTTCGACTCAAAGCCCATAGCAACCGAGGCTACGAGCGATTCCCGGATTATGGGGCCGCCACCGACACCTATTTCTGCGACCCTGATACCAGAGAGCGACAAAGAGCCGTTCAGGACGCCCTTCAAGCAGCTGATTTTTAAAAAGAACTTCAGAACCGTCACATTGGACATGGGCCAACCACCCCTAATCACTGCCAACCAATACGCACCCCTCCAGGATATCAACACGGAAGATGAGGACACCGTAAGCGTCGCCTCTACGTCCGCTTCGACCGGTGCCAGACGCAAAACCGATCCAAAACTAAAGAAAGGGCCAGCAAAGCCTAAAATCGTACCGCCACCACCGGTGGTCATAAAAGGCAGACCGGCAGACCATCGGCAGCTGAGAGACGACCTGAAGGCTATGCATATCAAACAATATCAATTAAAATACACGAAGAATTCCGTGATAGTGTATTGCAACACACACAACGACTTTCACACGCTTAAGCGTACGCTGGACTCTGAAAAAACAGAGTATCACTCGTATGCAGAGACGCAGGAGAAGACCAGGGCCTTCGTCCTGCGAGGCCTAGACGGTGATATCTCCCCCCAAGACATCATACTAGCCCTCAGTGACGAGTACAATGTAACACCTAAAAACGTATTTGAGATGCGTAAGACGCGCATACCGATGTACCTAGTAGTACTCGGCACAAACTACAATATCAAACGCCTTAATAATGAAATAAAAACGATCATGTGTGTACGCGTAAGCTGGGAGTTACGTCGATCAAACAAACCGCTTCTACAATGTAAGCGATGCCAGCAATTCGGACATGCGAGGACCTATTGTAACCGGAGGGTGGCGTGCAGCAAATGTGCTGGCGCTCATGAAATCATAGAATGTAACGCCGACTTTCAAAAGTGCGTAAACTGCAGCGGCCCCCACCGGTCCATCGATGAAACGTGTCCGCTATTTCTGTACAAAATTAACCTAATACAAGCAAATACAACCAACAACAAGCCAAAACAAACATATCGCCCGGCGCCGCCCCCGGCTAAACCGGCCTGGAGAGGCCCCAACCCCCTTGTAGCAGACGGCCAAGCGGGCCAAGGCCTAAACAATGGCCAGCGGCACGAAGAGTACCAGCAAGCCTTCCCCCCGATACGTGGCAGCCGAAGACAGCAACAACAACCGCCTAATGTTAATCCTAATAACGCACATCAGCATAAGGTTAGTGGTTCTGTTCGTGCTAATATAAATAATGTAAATAGTAATTCTAATCTAAACATAGCAGACACAATGTCTAACCTTAATAATGTTGTTTCTAAGATCAACAGTTTAATTAATCTTGACCAACTCTATTTGGCGTTGGATTGTTATTGCAATATGATTGAAGCATGCAGGGGCGACAAGGCTGAAATGATACAGGCCTCCCTTCGCTTCTTTTCCGTTGACTATGCTAAGTTCAACATATAAATGCTTCAAATCGTATCTTGGAATTGCAATGGTATCAGAAACAAGTTGGGCGAGTTTCGTAATTTTTTGCATGTATCCAATTTTCAGATTATTTTTCTCGTCGAAACGAACCTGTCGCCGAACTTTACTCTAAGAGTAAGCGACTACAGAATCGAGAGATATGATAGGCCAGATCGACGCGGGGGAGGCGTGGCCTGTCTCATACATAGGTCGCTCCGCTACCGGCGCATATATAACGCACGTTCTGCCATAGAGCATGTCAGTATTAAACTGGAGAGCGGCCTGTGTGTGTGTGGCGGTTATGCACCCCCGGGTCTCCGCCTCTTAGAAGCCGATCTCTTGGCACTTCTTCCGCCAAATCGAGTATCCCTGCTGATAGGGGACTTGAACGCCACGCACGCCGACTGGGGCGGCGTAACTAACAGCAGGGGTAGATTGTTTAAGGGAATAATCGAGAATAACCTGGAAATATCCTATCACAGAACACCTAATCCCACTTATCTTCGTGGAGCCTCCTTCCTGGACATTGCCATCACTCGAGGAGCGATCAGGACTTCTCAGCTGCAAGAGCTTAATGCCCTAAACTCGGATCATCTCCCAGTCAAGATTTGCTTATACTGCAGGGTCCCCTTGTCTAATGACACTGTCATATCGTATAAGAATATTGACTGGAGGATGTTCCGAACGCAGTTGAACGAGTTGACTGTGATCCCCGAGCAGTTGACAACCGTCCAGGAGCTAGAAAGCGAGGTGGAAACTCTTACGTCAAACATCCAGCGCATCCGTGATGCTCTATGCACTAGGGTTACTATGCGCCCTAGCACCGAATCCCTCCCGGATCACATCCTTAATCTCATAGCTTTTAGAAACCGATTTCGACGGCGATGGCAGAGAAATCGGACACAAATGGGATCCGCTCGCATCAATGCACTGTCCGAGGAAATACGGGTAAAAATCCGGGAATACAGAAATCAAACGTGGCTTGCGTATGTCAATACGATAAGCAGGGATGACGGTTCCCTATGGAAGCTGGCTAGGCGAGTCCGCGGAGGTACGACGCAAATGCCGGTAATAAGGCACCAAGGCCGTGATTACGGCGACGACGCTGAAAAAGCGGAGGCCTTTGCGGACTACCTGGGCAGCGTCTATAGCGCGACGCCTGACACCCTGCCTGACCATGACCTTATTACTCGAACTGTAAACACATTTAAACAGTGTAAATATCCTATTCCCCCGACAGTGCTTGAAAAGCTGAGAATCACTCCGGCGGACATCCGCAAAGCTCTCAGCCGTCTCCCGAGAAATAAAGCTCCCGGCCCGGATGGTATTCCGAACTCAGTCCTGAAAAACTTACCCCAGAAAACCATAGTCCAGTACATGCATATAATTAACGCGGTTATCCGGCTGCAACATTTCCCTGCATCCTGGAAAATAGCGTGCATAATACACTTTCCAAAACCAGGGAAAGACCCAACTCAGCCTGCATCATACCGGCCTATATCGCTACTGAACACCCTCGGGAAGGTGGCTGAAAGGCTAATCTTGCCGAGGGTTATTAGGGAAGTCGATAAGCTGCAAATCCTCCCCCAGGAGCAATTCGGTTTTCGCGGTCGGCATGGCACCGTCATGCTGGCCGCGAAGATCGCGACCGATATCTATAAAGGCTTCACCAATAAACAGACAACTACCCTTATGTTGCTGGACATAGAGAAGGCGTTCGACAGGGTGTGGCACGATGGGTTGCTGTACAAGCTGTTGGCAATCCACAGCATGCCACTACACTTGACAGCACTCATCGCGTCATACCTTGCCGGGCGCGTCTTCTCTACCAAAATTGGTACGAGGATCTCTGCCAGCAAGAACCTGCTGGCGGGAGTGCCCCAGGGAACCGTATTATCGCCGCTATTATTCAATCTTTATATAGCAGATATCCCGTCAAATCCTAACACCCATAAAGCCCTATTCGCTGACGACACAGCGATTTACTCCCTTAATCCTCAAGCGGAGGTGGCGAAGAACAACTTACAGGAGCATATGCACGTTCTTATGCCCTACTATAACAAATGGAAAATCTCTCTAAATCATTCTAAAACTGAGCTTATAGTTATTACTAGAAAACGTAAAGACATTAATATCACTCCGTTAATGCTTAACAATACCCCAATAGTCCCGAAACCGAAGGTCAAATATCTAGGCATTATCCTAGACAATAAGCTAAATTTTTCCCAACACATACGCGCGGTAATTAGCAAAAACGCAATGATAAAAAAAGGGCTGAACACCTTAGTCACTGCCAGGGCGTTCTTAAGTCCTGGGAATAAACTAACATTGTACAGAGCTATTATCCGGCCAGCCCTCCTGTATGGCGCCCCAGTCTGGTGCTCTGTCGCCAAGACGCATAAAAGAAAATTACAAGTGATACAAAATCATTATCTAAGGGCCGCATTTTCACTAACACTCCGGGATCGTGTGCGGATCGACGATCTGCATGCGTGGGCAAAGATGGAATACATCGAAGAGTACATCGATGCCCTCGCATGTGGATTCTTCGAGAGGCAGATAATGGGCTCTCCGCTAACGGCTAATATAGCCGACATACGATACGACCCAGAAAATCCCATCCAACATGGTACAATATATCGAGAAATATCACTTTATTACCGACAGCTTATGCCACCTTAGACTGAGTCCCTTCAGGAGTCGATTTAAGGAATGCCACTTGCACAATTAGCCCTTAAACCACCCTTTTAACGCATGTTTATTTATGCAAAGCAGCTCCAAGTATCAGGAGCACAGAAACTTATCACCTCCTGTAAAGAATGCGCGAGATCTATTCTCGACAGGCCAATCCACGGCGTTCGGACGCGTGGGCGGGGCCTGCTAAAGGAGCTGGTCGGCATATAAATATGCTCTAGACAACGTTACAACGCATCACAGTACACGAAAAAATTTAATAGTCTCTGCAACGCATATGATTCTAACCCACCGAAGCATCCGTTTATCCGCAGCCGGTACCGCGGTACTCGCTTATACTACCTGATACCATTATTTTATACTTGAATTGACTTAACATAGTTAAGCCCCCACCCTCTTTGTACATAGTTTTAATTGTTCTGTCAATATTCATGTTGTATATATGTAAATAAATTGTAGCTTTATGACCTCCTGTTCTAAAGAACAGCTGTAGTAGGGTTTTTCATGTAGTTTTCCCTACGCAATAACCTATTATGTATAAATTCTGCAGCATTTTCGTCAAAATTGTAGGCTTTGTGCCAATACAGCATTATGAATACTTTGAAGGGGCAACCCATGGAAAGTTAGCACATCACGAACAGTTCCACATTCCTAGCTATTAAGTAGGTTAAACAACGACCCCCTATGGGTGATTCCAACTGCTGGCCACTGGCAATGCATGAACATTGCCCGGCTTAACAGCAGTATGAAGCTCTGTACCATGCCTAATGTTAGCAATGTAGTTAAGTTACCACTGTAATCAATCAAATAAATATATGTTATGTTATGTTATGAATAATGGTGGCGCCATCTAGGACCTACTAAATACATTGTATACATGCACAAATTGAAGATTTTATAACAGTTACGGATCTCTATAATTGTGCCATGCAGTTTTGCAATCTGGCGAAGAGATGGCAGCACTCATCTCATGCGATCGGTGTTTTAAGATCCTTAACACAAATAGCGCACTATATAAAAATCGACCTCTCCTATTGGTCGATCCATCTCGTATTACAACGTCTTCGTGATGCCCGTAATACGATCCTTTACAGTCCTACGCCACTATGCTATATTAGAGGCTTCTGATTGGTGGGATTAACGTCACTTTAGAGTACTGTTCTCTTAAGGCATTGCCTCCGCTCGCACCGGGGTGCAACTAGACAAAACTAACTGAAACTAACACAAATTTACACAATGAAAAACATAACCTCAAAAAGACTTCCGCTTTGGAGTTGGCGGTGTTCGGACGTGGGTAGGGAGCCTGGGTTTTCTAACCTGACTTCGCACGGGAAGTGCACGTGATTCGCGGCTGGAAGCGTTTGGGGCCCCGTTGGTTCGAAAGGCAGTGGCGGACATATCACCGGGCAGTTCGGTGCGCCGCCCTGGGGCCCAAGGTTCAGAAAGGCCCCACGATGCCATAACTTAGTTTTAAAATATACAAGGGGTAGGGGCCCATAAATATCTTTTGCCCTGAGGTCCACGCGTCCCTAGATCCGCCGCTGTCGAAAGGGAAGTCGCGGCCGGTTGGGACAGTGTTTAGGGTGGGTCACTTAATGTAGGGTCGATTCCTACGAAGATTCTTCCAGATTTTCGCACGTGGATACGTGATCTGAAGGAGATAGGGGCTGTGGGCCCTGTGGAGATGGGAAGTGTCTCTGACAGCAACTGGTTATATCTGCATTGAGTGAAGCCCCTTTGCATAAGACTCTAACCGAGCATGTACAAGATCTAAATGTGTGTGAATGTCCAGCCGGTGTTGTTCGAACCTTAAAACAAGCCGTGCATGCAACGATCTGAGCCCCCTGGAGTGCATACTCGACATACAGGGAGCCCTAGAAATAGTATCTCTATCCATCAGGTGTAACTTATCTGGGATGGGTCGCCCCAGCTCTAACTAAGCCGGATAGAGATCTTTACTGGCTGAATTTTCTTACGAAAAAGGCCATAACTGAAAATAGACTAGACTAGATAACCTCAAAAAAGGACTTCCGATTCGTCTTCGGTCGAGAGTGCACGTGTCGGGTATCGGCCATTTTGTTCCAGCTTCATATACATATATGTTAGTTTTGGGAACTCAGGGTGAACTTTCAGGGACCGGGTAGTTTCCCCGAGGAAGATTCGGACGTCCAGCCGGGGGTTAGAGCCCCGTGCATGTACAAGATTTAAATGTGTGTGAACGTCCAGCCGGTGGTGTTCGAACCTTAAAACAAGCCGTGCATGAATAAGTCTGAACCTTCAGGAGTATATTATTATACTCGACATACTGGGGGTTCAAAAAATAGTATCCCTGTCCACCAAGGTGTAACTTATCTGGGATGGGTCGCCCCAGCTCTAACTAAGCCTGGACAGGGGGTCGTCTCTGGGCAAATGCGTTACCGCGAAGCCCATAATTAAAAACTAACTAACTAATAACCTCAAAAAAATAAAGAAAACAAATAAAGAAAACATGTGTGTTGGCCCCGACGGGAATTGGACGCGGACGTCCACGTTCCAATCGCAGAATCTGACCACTAGACCATTTAGAGCATATCATGCATTTAGAGACCTCGTATAATAAACTGACTCGACCACTCGACCGTAGATAAAGTGAAAGTGACGTTAATCCACCAATCAGAAGCGACTAATGATAGCATAGTGGCGTATAACTGTAAAGGATCTTAAAATACCGCTGATTCTAGTTCTATGATTCTATGATGTGAGATGTGATCAAATACCGATTCATCGGTAAATACCAAAGACATATAAAAAAGATATCTTTGATAATCGATAATGTTTAAAACTTTAAGTGATTAGTGATTTTGCTTCTAATATATTAATATTCACACCCCCCCGCTAATGTGGAACAAATATTTTTGTCCGTAGAAAACAAATCAAAGGAACAAATTAGAAAAGGAATCAATAGTAGGATTATCTAAGCGTTTGATATAATTTTACTGTTAATTAAGGATTAATGCCAAATATGAAAAAAATAAAATTCATCAATTGAAGGGAATTAATTAAGAAGTGTACTTCAAGCAATAAAGCTAAGTTAGGACAGATTGTTAAATGAATATCAAAATAATTAATTAATTTATATTATGTATTTAAAACTCTGAATTTGTCGTTTTTTTGTTCTTGTTATGTGAGTTTTTATTGTCTGAAATAAAACTTTTTGAAGTGAAATTCTTTAGCAAATGTAGTCGCTAAGTCACAAAAATTAAATGCCTATGAAACGTTATCAAAGTGAAACGCCCCTTAATTAATCATGTTCCAGTATAGCTAGAGGACTGAAATTTTCAGGACATGTAGCAGGGGTAAAATGAGGATTCTGGACGAAAACTGCAGACCCCGTAACTACGAAAGATAATGAAAGTATTATAAAACCAAATAAGAAAATAAAAATTACTAAAAAAAAGAAGAAAATTGTTCGGAAAGTTAATAAAAGTATTATAAAACGAAATGAAAGAAAAAATAATAAAGAAAAAAAAATTTTAAGATACGCGGTTTTCGGCGAAAAACAAGTTGAAAAAAGTGTCGAAACCGGGGGCAGACGTTGAGAAAAAAAGCTACAAAAAACATAAAAACTGAATTCTTAATATCGCTTTCAGAAGTTTCACTTCAGCAGTGTGCTTATAAAGGTGAGGCACATATTTTTTGTGTATAGTAGTATTGATGTTTTATAGGAGAAAATCGCCGTAGTAAAACATCAAACTATTTGCCATTTGGATCTGGATCCATGACGTCACCTGTGACGTCTTTATGTTCCCGATTCCACACGAGGTGACGTGACATTGGCTACCCTTGGCTTTACCACAAGAATAAATAAGTTTACGGTTCAGCCGCCAGCCTGTCAACAGGTTTGGTAGTGCAGTGGTCAGATCTTGCGCTAGGATACGGGCGTCCCTGGTATGTTTTTAAGGTAACGTTTGTTTCATTTTTTAAATTTGGGTTAGTAGTACACATAACATTTTTAGTGGTATGTGTAGTAGTAGTAGTAGTAAACTCTCTATTGGCCTTTTTCGTGAGAAATTCAGCCAGAAAAGACCTCTATCCGGCTTAGTAAGAGCTGGGGCGACCCATCCCAGATTAGTTACACCTGATGGATAGAGATACTATTTTTCGAGCACCCAGAATGTCGAGTATGTACCCCTGTAGTGCAGGCTCCAATGGGTTCCTCGTTTGCAAAATCTGCAGACCGCAATCTGTTTTGTGATTTGTTTATCTGAGACCTTTGTCTGTATAAAAAAGCATGTTGCCGCGCGCGCGCATGGTGCGATTGCCGTTTTGCCCCCCCACTATTTTACCACCGGCATAAACTAGAAAAGTTAGGTTGCCGAGGAATGTGGTATCGCAGAAAAAATTATTCATAACATCTGACGACTGATTTGGATTCTTAAGACAGTACCTTATCATCGGAAACAAAGTCCCCAAAAATCCCCGCATTGGAAAATTTACAAGAGCCAATGGAGATATTACAATTTTAATGTTAACTACTGGAAAGTGAAATTGGCGTTCACGGCTCCAAGGGGTCATCTGATCATGGTTCAAACGTATTTTTTTTAAGAAAAAGTAATTTTTCAACCCGGAAATGATAATTTTTCCCAATTGGGAAAAAATCTCCGGAAATGGCTAAAAAACTGAGCAAAATGGGCTTATCTAATCAGTTTTCACGCTGACGCGCATCTTGTGTCCGTGTGCGTGTGAAGGCACGTGCACTGGACTTTGCGCGAAGGTGCGCGTGCGGTTTTAAAGGAAATGAAAATGGGATAATTGAGTTGTTTAAAGAGAAATAAGGGCACATCAGCCCTTGAAAATATTTAATCAGTATAAATATTCATATTAAATATAGCAGTACCACTTAATATTTAAAAGATATGTGGACATACATTTTCCTGAAACAGTAGTATAAAAGCATGTATTATGTACAGTTAGATCAGTATGGCTAGAAATGCCATGACTTGACAATTTCACAAATAATTATGAAATAAAAAAAATTAAATTACTCTAAACGCCATCTGTCGTCGGGGTCTTCTTCATTATGAAGCCATTCTGCATGAACACTCTCCACTACTGTGTTCAATCCCCTCGGACCGGCATCCACATAAATTTCTACATCTGGACTTCCACGCACACCTAATTAAGCTCAAGAGACTCGACAGGGCAAGCGCACAAGCTGCGCTGGGTTGTCCAGTTTTCTCCAGCCGTACTTCGTTGCGTCCAGCTTTGGTACTGTCCCAAGCCATTCTTGAACTTAAAAAATATCAACCTAATTAATATTTTACTAATGCAGAATGCTTTACCCTTTTATTTTTCTTCAAATTACCTGCAGGTGCACGCGCAATGAATGTTGTCGAGCAGCTGCAGGGGGCAAAGTTTTCAGCTGCAAGTCAGCATCTAGCTTTTGCGTGGCGGCTACACTTGTTGTAGAGGGTGTAGCGAAGGTCATCTAGGGTGGCATATTTCGCTCCTCTGTATAAAGCAAGAAGCTATTTCTTACCGCAGGAGACGATCCTCTCCAAATCTGCTCCGGGCTTATTAAAAACTCCAACTTCGTTGCCCTGGAGAATTTTCAATGTTGATGGCTTTCCTTTTCCAAAAACTGCTGGCATTGTATCACAGCCGGAAAAGGCATGAGCAAAGAGAATGGCTGAGTTCACATTGTCAAGGTGCTCCTGTATCAATTCGATGTTCTGTGCCTCTTCCACAGGCCCCTTTATCCAAAAAATCACAACTTCTGGGTAGGTTTTCCGCGCTGGACAAGCATGGCAAGAATATCCGTGTCTGTTGCAGCTATAGCAAAGGTCGGGCTATTATACTGGTCAAGGTATCTGCATCCCCGGGGTCCTGCAGCACCCTTATCCCTCTCTATTCGAGTGCAGGCTTCAGAAGGCGGCTCCAGTTTGTTTTATTCTGACCGTTTTCCCGTAGTTCTTCGCTGTTGCTCTGATGACTTGGTTGACAACACAACGAAGTATGACTGGAGAAAACTAGAGTACGCAGCGTGGTTTGTGCCACACTGCTCCGACCTGCTCGCTGCCCCGCCGAGTCTACTGAACCTAATTAGGGGTGCGTGCAAATCCGGATGTGAAGATGCGTGTGGATACTGCGGCCGGTCCGCGGGAATGGTGTACCGGGAATGATGTCATCACTGCAGTGGATAGGGTTCTAATGCAGAATTGCCTCATAAGGAAGAAGACCCCGATGACCCAGATGGCAAGTAGAGTAATTTCATTTTAAATTTTTTTATTTCATAATTATCTTTGAAAGTTTTAAGTCATGGTATTTCTAGCCATATTTATAGACTGATTTAACCGTACATAGTAAAGCTTTTATACTACTGTTTCAGTAAAATGAATAATTATACTACTGTTTCAGTAAAATGCATGTCCACATATAATATATTTTAAGTATTAAGTGGTACTGTTATATTTAATATGAATATATATAATTAATATGAATATATTATATAAAAATTAAATATTTTCAAGGGCTGATGTGCCCTTATTTCTCATTAAACAACTCTCTTATCCCTTTTTCATCTCCTTTAAAACCCCATACCGCCACGGCACGCGCCTTCACACGCACACATACTCACACATTTAACACACTCACAACACACGCACGCACTCACAAGATGCGCGTCAGCTTGAAAATTGTCCAGATAAGCCTATTTTGTCCCGCTTTTATTAAGCCACTTCGGGTGAATTTTTTTCCTGATTGGAAAAAATTGTCATTTTCGGTTTGAAAAAAAAAATTTTTTTTTCAAAAAAATATTTTTGAATGATGACCAGATGACCCCTTGGTGCCGTGAACGCTAATTTCACTTTATAGTAGTATAAATTAAAATTGAAATATAAAATTTGTAAGAAAGTAAAACGCTGTTTTTAAAATTAACTATAATTTTTTTTCTATGATTTTTTTAATTAAAATTAAACGTATTGTACCTACTGACTTGTGGTGTGTTATATTTATAACCGAAAAAAGTATACATACAGCCTTAAACATTTGTTTTTAATAGTCCCAAGATTATGATCAATACTTTTTTGAAGTATGCTAACAATGTTAACAGCAATGGGGAAGGGGAAGGGGGAGAGAGAACGTACCATAACACTCACTGGCAACATCATTCATATCGAAGTATAAGATCAGTACAGCACATATCAGAAGTCAGAATGCGGTCTGCATATTTTGCATACGGAACTCCACTGGGAGCCCGGTCTACTGGGACTTGTACAGGACAGGCACCGCTTGTTTTAAGGTTCGAACACCACCGGCTAGACATTCACACACATTTAAATCTTGTACATGCACGGGGCTCTAACCCCCGGCTGGACGTCCGAATCTTATTCGGGGAATCTACACAGCCCCTGAAAGCCACATGTGCCCCCAAACTAACATATATGTATATGAAGTTGGAACAAAATGGCCGATACCCGACACGTGCACACTCGACCGAAGACGAATCGGAAGTCTAAATTTGGGTTAGTTTTGTTTGTCTGCGCCCCGGAGCGAGCGAAGCGAACCAACGCCACCTACACTACAAGGCCGTGAAGAAGCAAATTATGAGTCGTCACGGATCGGCCGAAATATGTAAACAAACTGTAATTTTCCCAGGCGTTTTTAACATTCTATTTTTGGTTTTTGAAGCTAATTATGTTGTTCGATAGAGCTCGAGGGGCTTTAATTAAGGGGGAATTATTTTGGTGTATGTTTTAAGTTATTTTCTGCTCACTTAAATTGCCAAGGCGCCTTACCTTGATCTTGCCCTTGTACCTAATAAGTCATTTGCTTCCTTATTATTATTGAAATAAGACAATATGATAAAACAGGAGACAAGTTTAATAATTATTAAAATATATAAGAGAAATACAGAATACATTAACATAATAAATACCAAATGGAAGATAGGAACAAGTTACAGTTACAAGTTGTAGAATTATTGTAGATGAAAGGAACATATATATTATAGGCAGTACCTAACTTAAAAGTTTATAATTATAACCAGCCACATACACCAGAGGGAGCGCCATTAATTATCCGTGATACTAGTAATGTCATCCTCATTTACATTATAACAAATTTACAAATTATCAAAATTGACTATTTCATCATTATCTGCATTGTTATCGTCAACAAAATCACCTATATCTTCTTTAGTGACACGAATATCTCCATGTAATTTTGATTTAATACTAAGAGGAATTACACTAGTCATATATACGAAGCTTGCTCTCGATTTCAAAAACTTGCCTGACATATACATGATACTGTGCACTGGCTTGATATCTATAACAATTCATATTAGGTATTAAAAAATAAAATTTTACAAAATTAGGTGCAGACATTCAACCCAAAGTGTGCAAATAATAAATACATTAGTAAAGCAAAAGCATGTAAAAACAGAACTGGGGTTAGTTAAGAATTATTCCTAACATCAAAAACGACTAAAACTTTACCTAAGGTAAACACACCAGTGTTTGACACCCGACCGGTTATTGACACATTTATTTTCTTTCATTTATCTTAAAAAACCTAGAGCGTCTATACAGGATCATTCCTTATATTTAGACAGCGTCTAGCGCAGTTATTGTACGAGGTGGAAAAAACTTTAAACAGAAAATTTATAGGGATCATCCTAAATCGCCAGAAAATGTTCTAAAATATAATACAGGGATATCGCAAAGTTGATAAAAAACACAAACATTGTAAATCTTTAATGGCATACACTGTATATTAAAATAAAAATTGATAGATATATTTTTTCTGATTTCAAAAATATATAATATGTTGATATTCAGTTATGCCGTTTTCGAAATATTTGCATTTTAAAAACGTGATTATTTTGTTTAATGAAATCGCAGTTAGTTAATTATTACTATAATTATAACATTTTTAATATATTTATTTATTTTCAATAATCAAAATATAACAATAAAATTAACAATATTTTTTTTTATAAAAATTCATAGTGTTCAATGTGACTGCCGCGCGTAGTTATTTTCTATAGTTTTTAAAACTCAAATATTTCAAAAACGGCTAAACCAAATGTCAACACATTATGAATTTTTTAATTCAGAAAATAAGATCTAGTAATTTTTGTTTTAATATGCAGGGTGTTCCATTAAAAATTTACCATGTTTGTGTTTTTCATCAACTTTGCGATTGCCCTGTATTATATTTTAGACCATTTTCTGGCGATTTTAGGACGATCCTAATATATTTGGTATCCAAAAATTTATTTGAATTAAGTATCAATAATTCTGACAGAGTGTTTAATGCCGATGAGGCTGCGTTTTTCATGCAACCAAAGGGAGAAAAGAGTCTTGCTAGAAAATGGGATAAAAGCGTACATAAAGTTAGCAATAACTATGATAAACAAAATTTATCAGTTTTAGTTACAGCAAATGCCACCCATGATTGTCTTTTTGGACGAAAGAATTCCAACCAGCGAGCCTGAGGCATTGGCAGATCTGAGAGTGGGTGGATGTGCGGAGCTACATTCTTTGAATGCATAAATAACATATTTTTCCCATGGCTCGAAAAATGCAATATTGGCATTTATTCGTTGACGGTCATGTGCCGCACATGACACTCCATTTATCGAGATTTTGCTCTGAAAATGGGCTTGAGCCATTTGCTTTATTTCCGAATTCCACACGGCTAATACAGCCCATAGACGTGACTGTTTTTAAACCACTAAAAGGTTTTTGGAAGAAGGAGGTTAAAACGTGGAAAATGGATAATTGTGGAAGTAAACTACAAAAACAACATTTTGTCCCAATTTTTAAAGAGGCACTAGCTTCATGTGTCGAAGATATCCTAAAAAACGGATTTCGCGTATGTGGACTAACCCCATTTACCTAATGTTGAGAATGTAAATTTTACAAAAATTACGGCAGGAAAGTTACTAAATGTTTCAAAGAATGCAGTGAACAGATACTCAACTAGTCCCTTATTAAGAACAAGAAAAGAATCTGAGAAAACAAAGTCAAAATATTCGAAGAAAGTGTTAGTAAAGATCAGTGGGATGTTGTATTACAGGACACCTCTTTACTTCAAATTGAAAAACAGAAAACCCAGAAACAATTAATGAACCTGAAGAAAATAATAAAGTTAACGAAGGCGAAGAGTCAAAAGCAAGAATCTGAACAGGAAAAGAAAAGGCAAGCGCTTATTGCCTAGTTAGAAAGCACTCAACAAAAGGAAATTCGGGAAGAAAATAAAGAGGCTGACGCTCAGACCGATATTTTAGAGCATAGCACTTCTAAGTCCAAATCACAGATAAATTGTCCTTTCAATATACCTGAGAATGTACCATCTCCCTTCAAAAGTGCGTTAGTTAGGCTGTGGCCAGAAAATAGCAATGCACTGCACAGCACAGCAAGAAGAGAAAGTGCAAAGAGAAAATTATATCCGTTGTAACTTCTGCTGGTTAGCAAGAGTATCATTTAAGGAAGGAAAATGAGAAAAAAAACAGGAAGAAAAATATGAAAGAGCTAAAAATAGAGAACAGGCAAGAAAGAGAAAAGAAGAAAGGCCCTATATCCGAGCCTATACCACAAAGTTCAGATGAAAATGAAGAGTGGATCGAAAGCGGGGACAGTATGGATGATGTTTCGATATTTGAAGACAACACAGATTATTGCGAACTTTTGAAAATAGTATTGGTTGGAGATTATTTATTGGTAAAATTTCCAGGAGGAAAAGGCAAGCAACTTTTTACCGGTACGTTTGTGTGGTGCGAAATGTTTTTTTTGTCAGAGCAGGAAGTTGAAGTGCTTTATATGAACGTAACTGATGATGAAAAGATTACTTTCAAAGCTAACGTATCTGCTGTGCAGTTAACAGCGGTTCTTGGAAAATTGCCAGCAGCTGAAATCTTAATGGTTGGAGATAGAATGAAATACAAGTTCCCAGAACCTATTGATGTTTTTGAAAGCACTTAAAATGTTGCCCTAAAAGGTTATTTTAAGATATTTAAGTAAATAAAAGAAAACTATTCTGTTAACTGAAGGCTTACACTTAATTTTTAATACCTAAATAATGTTTGCTATATGTTTAGTATTCAATGTAACATTTTACTAAAATTTGTAATAAAAGTTTTGTGTGTCAAACATTGGGTGTCAATTAATAGAAACACTGAAAATTCAATATGTCAATTACTGGTCAAAAAACAATATGAAGAAAAAAAATTTAAATTTTATATTCATGTTCTTCAAATTTTATATCAATGCAGGCAAATAGATATACCAACTGATTACTTTACCAACATGAGTACACTTAATTAAAGTTTCACGTGGTTTTGCAATTTTTGAAATACATTTTTTGGCCTAAAGGTGTCAATCACTGGTACATTTACCATTGACCTTATACCTTCCAAAGCGTTTTTCCAGCTTATCTGTTTGTACTTGGCCCAGTAAAACATAATTAATGTGTTTAATATGTAAACAGTAATGGGAGAGTCCAGCACCGGGATAAGGCTTCATGAATTTCTTTAGTAAGTCTGTGTCCACTGCCATCACATTCCTTCCACTTTTTTTTTAAATTTGTTCATAATATCGATATAGAAACTATAATTAGTTTTAACAATAATTCTCTAATCAGTGCTTGCAAACACTGACGGCCGCGAGAATAACAAGACAAAAATTAATACACACTGCAATGTTGTTTATAATTAACTAGCATTTTAAAAGTTTTTTAATTTTTTAACAAAACTCCTATAGTTATTTAAATCTTTTATACAATAAGGTAAATTATTACATGTTTTAATGGCATCTGTAGTGGGATTTCTAAAACCTATATTAGTTCTTGTAGAAATCTGATAAACATTATTTAGTGATCTCGTTTGGGCATTATGCACATTATGGTAAAACACCAGCCTTGCATTTTTGTAGATTAATAATGATTTTATAAACAAGTTTGCACTGTTCTATTTCTAAGATTTCTCTTAGTCTATTTAAATTTAATTCGGAATAAACTGTGTTAGAACAATCAAAATTAAATAATAGTTTTAAAATTTTATTTTGTAATACATATTTGAGCTTTATTAAAATAAACTTCACCGCACATGGCCCACACAGGCAAAAGGTATTTAAAAGGTGTCAACATTATAAACTTGAAACTTGCTTTCTTTAGACAAAATAATCTCTGCTTTTATATAAAGCAAACAGCATTGAAACTATTTTATCAGATATTTTATTTATGTGTAGTAATTAATTTAAATCTTCACCTACAAGTGATCCCAAATATTTTATACTTGACACTTTTTCGAAAAGTATACCATTTATGTTAATATTTAGATTATTATTAATTGACTTATTTTTTTTGCTTAAATATAACGTATTTAGTTTTTTCGATGTTGATTTTTAATTTATTTGAAAACAGCCATTTAAGATAAGGTCCAAGAACTGACCCCTGTGAGACCTCATAGGTGTTAGATAACTATTCACTAACAATGTCTTCAAGCCTTATCTATGCACTATTTTTGTCATATAAATATGTCTTAACCAGACCATACAAAACACACCTAAATCCCATTTCAAAGAATTTATCTAAAAGAATGTCTATGCTTCAAGTCAATGAAACCTGCTATAACTATTTGTTGTTTGGGTTAGATAGATAGATGTCTAGACAGAGCCCTTGAGATATAGTCTACTAAATCAACCACCGCACCGAGTTTATTTGAATATAAATTATAAAAACCATATTGAAATTCATCAGTCAATAGATGGGTATTAATAAACAATAACATTCTTTTCTTTGTGATTTTCTTTAGGATCTTAGAATACACTCACCACTGAAATACGCTTGTAATAATTGTTCATGTAGTTTTTATCACCTGACTTAAAAAGTGGAGTAATTTTGCTATTTTTTAATTCTTGTGAAAATGCTCCCCCTTTGTATAATTTTATTGATTAATTGTACTAACACAGGTAAAATGTATTCTCCAAGATTGTGCACATCCCTAACTGTAATCCTGTCATGTCCGGGTGCTGAGTTCAATTTCAGTTCCTTTATGATTTCCAATAACTCTTCTTCATCAGTCAATGTTATGAAAATAGAACTATTATTGTGTACTTCATTAACAGAAAAAAATTCATTTAGTTGTTCAATTTCCATTTCTAAATCTTTAACAATCGATTCACTGGCCTGAGAAAAATATTTATTTAAATTGTTGGCAATATGTAGTCGAGTATTAATAATGTTATTTTCAATTATTAATAAATGAATAATTACTTTGTCTTTTTATTTTTTATAAAGCTGCCAATAAAAGCCTATTGGTTTTCATATTATTTCCAGCTAGATTCCATTTAGTTTGGAAGTAACGATTTTTTAAAGCATGAATTTTATTTATTTATTTGGTTTTTAATATTCGTAAACTCAGAAGCTCAAATTAGGTTATCAGGTGGGTTAAACTTTTTTTGTATATTTTATCTCTTTTTCTTTAATAAGCTCAAGGACTTCATTATTCATCCAGGTGTTATTTGATTGTATTCTTAATTTTTTTTATACTCAAACTTATTTTTACACTCTCTAATTAGATCAATCAATTCTTGAAAGGTTGTCACATTTATGCTTAATTTTTTTTTCTAAATAGGTTTACAAATAATTTTTTATAGTCGATTTGACTTCATAATCTACCTTTGGTTTATGAGATTGCAAAGAAGTTTTAATGTCCAGCAATATTAGTTTGTGATCGGAAACTGCGCTATACCTAACATTGACTTTACAATCTAAATTACTACTATAATCGCTAAGAACATGGTCTATAAGAGATTTTGACAAACTGATAACTCTAGTAGCGTGTTCCTCACTAACCGAATTACTAATTTTAAAGTTGTTTAATACTATTAAGGCTATTTGGTTACTGGCGAAACATCCAACAGATTAATGTTCATATATCCAGCAATTAAATGATCTTTAGGGTTATTTCGCCTAATAGATTCCAAATAATGATAAAAGTGGCCACTATTAATAGAGGGAGGTTTATATACAACACTAATTTTTAAGTCTTGTTCATTTAAGCATATCCAGTTTATTAGCTCACCTTTGCTTGACTTCTAAATTTCACGAAAATTGATAGACTTTCGCACATAACTTGACACACCACCCCCTCTACCAGCCCTGCAATTCAAAAAAATCGTTTAGAAAATCAGAAATATGTGCAGATTTTTTTTTGTGACCGGCTCTTGATATTTATTTTTCAGTCCCTGGCTTTTCGTTGGTGTTTTGACAGTCACAATATCCGAGACAATATCCCACCATTTACAAACAATATAAATAAATACAGCAGTGTCCTCCTCCTCATAGCTTGCCAGTGATATTTTTGGGCCCTATTGTTTTAATGCTGCAACCACACTCTCATGAAAAATTTTCAAAACAAACTTTACATACCTTCTGGCATTCTAATGATGATGGATACAAAGATTTCAGATTCAAGGTATGGCCATATTTTATTAATTGGTCTTTCTCCTTTAAATGTATTTCCTTCAGCAGGGCATTAAAAGAAACAATCCTAATTATGCCTTCATGTGCAGGCTCCTGGCCAAGTATGTCAAAATCAGGAAAGTAAAATGTCTGGTCTGGTTTTTGCTTTAGCCAATTATTCCTAATGTTTTTTTTTTATATCATGAACTGCGTCTATTATGTAAAAAAGTGATCTTCCTGCATAAAGGGATGAGGGTAGGTACTCATTTGAAATTGAAGATGGTTCCATAAAAAATTGCATGGTTTTTTTATTTAAAGCATTATTATCAGTAACAACAGCCAGAACTTCAAATCCTATTTTTTCTAGACCTGTTATCCTTAACATCTAAAAAATTTAGTGACCTCTTAGTTTCGACTTTAATCATACTGTATTTGAGCCAACAAGGATAACAACTGCAAATGAATCACTTTTAGACAACAATTTCATTAATTTTATTAATCCTTGTCAAGCAGTAGTTGTGGCAACAGAACTATCAGACCATGAGGCTCAGACATTGAGGATAATGCATGTTGTTTCCCCGGAATGCAGCTTCATGCCTTTCAAAAAACGTTTTTTCTCGTGCAGTAAATTATTTCAATATGGGCTTGAACTTCAGAGACTGGATTGGAGTGTAGTTTATTCCCAACAACAAGCAAACAGTGCATACGAAATTGTTAGTAACATTATCTCTCGGCACTCCAACCTTATTTTTCCTGAAAAAACTATCAGAAGCAAGCTTAAAAAGCCCAAATACTAGATGACTCATGGGATTAAAGTTTGTTTAGAAAACAAACAATTTTATATAAAAAACTGTTAGCGGTATTAATCAATAAAAACTATTTTAAAACATATTCAAATATCTTAAGATCAGAAAGAAAAAAAGAAAATATTAATTTTTTACAAACCTCAAAAAATCCAGGAAAAGCAATATGGACACTTATCAACTGGATACAGGGAAAAGGAGAAAAAAAAGAATCACTATTTAAAAATTATTCTGATAAACACCCAAATATACATAGAAACACTATTTTAGATGAAATAAATGAAATCTACATACATCTCTGTCCTGATCTAAACAAAAATATAGATATCATTCATAAAAATATCCGTGTTCATACAAAAAACTAATTTTTAAAACCAACAAGTGCTAATGAAACTAAGTACATTATATCCAAATTGAAAAATAAAAAGTCAGTGGAACAAGATCAAATCCCTATCATTCGAGCTACCATCTTAATACAAAAATGTAGCGGAAGAAATTGCTGAACCACTCTCACATATAATTAATTTAACGCTTACCACAGAAGTATTTCCAGATACACTCAAAGTGGCGCAAGTGATTCCAATCTACAAGAAGGGGGAAACTTTTCAAATCAAAAATTTTCGGCCTGTCGCATTCTTGAATAACTTCTCCTTTTTTGAAACTGGAAATTTACTCTCTACATATCGAAATGGATTAGAAAAAGAAAAGTACCACAAGAGCAATTTATCAAGCTCTGACTAAAATTCTTGATTCTCTTAATGCTCGGAATGAGACTGTGGCAATGTATTTAGATCTATCGAAAGCATTCGACATTCGGTAGTGTCAACACTGTCAACCATGAGGTACTACTAGCAAAACTAGTGAAATATGGATTGAGGGGAATTCCTTTACACCCAATGGCATCTTATTTATATAACAGACAACAACAAATTATTCAGAGGTCAAAAGGGGAAATAATATCATCAACCACTAGTCTTGTTAAAAAATGAGTACCGCAAGGATCAATTCTTGGACCACTATTTTACATTATTTAGACAAATGAGATTACAAACATATCCAATCAATTTACAATTCAGTATGCAGATGACGCCTCAATAGTCTTTTCGGCGGGATCATTGGACGAGCTAAACAATAAAATTCATATTACGTTAGATTCTTTGCAGGAATGGTTTAATTTTCTCAAGAGGGGGGAGGAGCCGCAATATACCTAAAGAATACTATAAAATATAGAGAAGACCCCACAAATTAGATCTGTGTGGATATTGCAAACCTCAAACTTAGTGTTATTTATCGACCACCGCTTCTTAATGGTAAAGAATATCTTGATAAATTAGAATATATAATGTATAAATATCGTTCTAACCATATATTATTGTAGGGGATTTTAATATTAATTTATTAGATGTAAATTCAAATCTTACAAAAGAATATAAAGAATTACTTTCTCTAAACAATTTCAGCATAATTAGGAAGAGAACATGCCACTAGGGTAACCAAAAATACGTGTACTTTGATTGATCATGTTATTTCTAGCACAACATTAAAAACAAAATGAAGTGTAAATGTACATAAAAATTGCTTATCTGACCATGCCAAACCAGATATTGAAACATATCTAGAAGTCATAAACAAAAAATCAGATTAACCAAAGAATTTTTAAACTTAGAAAAATATAAACATAATTTTAACAATCTTTTAAATGAAACAATTATTAACACATTTCAAGAACTTACCAATGTTATAATAAAGGCAAAAAAAGAATCTGTAAATATAAAAACAAGCAAATGTAATGAAATTAATTAATGGGGTACACCACAACTAATGGAAATGATTAAGACAAAAACCAAAACATATAAACTCTCAAGAAAATGTCCATTTAATGACGCCCTTAAAAACGACTTTAAGAAGCAAAAAACAAGGTAAACAATGAAATAAAATCTCTAAAAAACATATGTTTTAAAAACAAATGGGAAAAAGCAGGAAACAACCCAAAAAATTGTTTTGGACGTTATTAACGCATTTTTTTTATAAAACCTAATAGCTAGAGGGATAAAATAGAAGAATTAAATGATGGTCAAATTATAAATACAAAGGATATATAGTCAAAAGCGGTCTTATCGTGCGGGTTCAAAGATCACATTTTTCATTAAATGTCATTCATTTGACAGATTTTACACGCAAAATCTGCCACGAATGAAGTTTTTACTGAAAATTGTTTTGGACCCGCACGATAAGATCGCTTTTGACTATAGCTGATAATCTTAATAAATTTCTTTCAAACGTGGGGGAAAATATCATTCAAGAAATAAAAATAAAACAAAGAATATAAATACATACTTTGGACTTAGCATTGCTTGGACTTAAAATCGGTTGCAACGCAAACTTATTATGAAAAAGAAATTAATGAAGTAATAAATAACCTTAAACGAAACAGTGCCCCTGGGCATGATACTATCACTGTATTTGGCATTTTAAATTTAAAAAACTCATTAACAAAAATTCTTGTTAAATTAATCCATAATATTTTTAGCAGTGGTGAATATCCAGAAGAGCTAAAAATTGCTGAGGTTTGTCCAGTTTTTAAAGCAGGATCCAAATCTTTAATGCCAAACTATAGACCTATTTCCCTGATAAACAGTTTCTCCAAAATAATTGAAACTATCATTAAAAAAGTTTGACATATTTTATTCCAAAACATATTGGTCCAGATCCTCACCAACATGGGTTCTGAAAAAATAGCAGTACCCTCAGTGCCATTGTGGATCTTATTAATCAATAGTCCAAATAGTCATAGCTATATTTGAAGATCTAAAAAAGGCATTCGACGTAGTAAATCACGAAATTTTACTATCTAAATTAGAGAGAATGGGTATAACGGGAAATTCACTAAGGTTATTAAAAACTTATCTATATAATAGAACACAATATGTGACAGTGGATGATATAAACAGCTTATCATTAAAAGCAAGCTGTGGAGTGCCCCAGGGTTCGGTCCATGGACCAAACTTGTACTCTATTTATTTATTTTTTTTTATTTATTTATATATCAACGGCAGAGCCAATTTTACAAAAATATTACAATAATAAAAGAATATCTCAACAAGATGGCCATAACTACAGTACTATGCTATATGCTAAAGAAATCAATATAACATCAAATATAAATATAAATATAATATACATGTTACATAACAACCCAACACAATCACAGCTCAATCTATCAAAATATAATTACAAATTATTATAATTAGAATTTATCACAATACATATAAGTAAATTTGTAGCATTTATCAGTCTATAATAGCTCTAATCAAAGATTTAAAAGAACTGACGTTGCCAATAACTGGATCCAAGCCACTATCATTATATATTCGCAGTATTCGGGTTAGAGGAGAATAAAAGCCATAATTGGCATGGTGGAAGGGAATCCTGAACATGGGTGAATCAGGTCTGCGATGGATTAAAGTAAACTGAATTGCATGTAAAATAGTTGGGCATGAATGTATACCATTAACAATCTTGTACAAGGTAAGATGTCACAGTGAGTTCTTCTCAGTTGTAAAGAATCAATACCGAAAGAGTGGCATAATTAATGTGAAAGCCATTGTAAATATCAAGATTTGCTCTAAACGCAAGTAATTTCAGAAACTTGTTCTGTACCCTTTCAATGTCGTCAATGTGACACAGATAAAATGGTGACCAAATCACAGAAGCGTATTCAAGGACAGAACGTATCAGTGAACAATAAAGAGTTTTAAAACAGGCTGGAGAAAGATTCACACTATTGCGGGTAATAAAACCTAAGATCCGAAGACCCCGGTTAACCGTATCCTGGATGTGAGGGGCAAATGTTAGTTTACTATCAAACAGTAGTGATGGGCAATATAACGTATAGCTTTAAAATTAGCGCGCTATATTTTTATAACCAATAGCGTGAGCTTTATAAATTTTCCTTTCAAGCTATATTATAACGTTATTGGAAATCGCTCTTTAGGGACCAGCGAAGTGATATATAGCGTGTTTTGCGTTATAACTCGGGATAGTTATTTCGTCGTGTGCGTTGCTGCGTATAGCTTAGCGAAGTCGATCGAGCGTTCAACTTCGACCATGGGGATTAAACGTTAAATTACTAGTTTGGCGCGATTTTATAAGTATGCTATTTCGCTATATGTTACGTTACGCTTCCTAAGACCTTTGATTTGTATTCATATTCATTTTTAGTTATTTTTTGTGACAGTATTTTATAATAATTGCATAGTGGAAGTAGAAATGCCAAAGGGGGTATGTCGAATCTTTCCTCATTCATATTTTACTTTACTTTTTATATGTCCAGTACATTTGGGTAAGTATTCTAGTTTTTATTTGCTTTTTATATTTTTGCCATAGGTAACTAAGAATATTTAGATAAGTTTATTGGACAATATAAAAAGTAAAATAACTATTCTATTTTGTTATTTTTATTTGCTCTCTTTAAATTTTCCACTCTCCAATTATTAACTAAATTATCTTTAAGTGCACATCGAAAAAACAATAGTGTTAGTGAGTGACTTTAAAAACATTTTATGCTAAAATGCCTCGCACTAGTAGTGATGTACCAATCTGGAACTTCTTTAAAAAATCTAGTGACGGAAGTAAAACTGCCTCTTGTAATTATTGTCGTCAAGGACTATCTTACAAAACGACAATTACGACACACAGTCAATCAAATAATGTTTTTGAATACAAATAAATTTTAATAAATGTACAATATTTTATATGTATATTATGCACTTATGCAGATAAAATAAACTTGTGTTTTGCCTTTGTTTTTTTTTAATTCACTAGGTTGGATATTTTTGAAAAGACATAAAATCGCTGTATGTAACAATTAATTTAATAAAATGTAAAAACGGTTAGTTACATGTTCACGTTTTCCGCTATAAAAGAGCTTTTTTTTTCTACTAAGCACTAAACAAGATTATAATAAAATAACGTTATAACATAGCTTAAAAAATAGCACGCTATATAAATATAGCATATAGCATATAGCGCGCTAACAAAATATAGCCGTTTTTCCCATCACTATCAAACAGTACTCCAAGATCTCTCACCGTAGACACTGATGTGAGATTAGTGTAGTTTAAGGTATATATACTATTGAAGACATTACGGAAGCGGGAAAAAGAAATACTGAAACACTTGTTCACATTCAATTCCAAACCATTATCGATACACCACTGAGCCGCCCTATTCAAATCCCCCTGCAGAAGCTGAGCATCAGTCTCCGTCTAAACCATTCTATAAATTTTCAAGTCATCAGCAAAAAATAAATGGCTTGAATTCAAGATAACGTCACTTAGATCCCTCACAAAGGCACAGAAGAAGACAGGACCTGAATGCGAACCCTGTGGGACACCCGAAACCACATGGATTTCATTCGATACATAGTTATTAATTCTGACAATTTGTGTGCGTCCAGACAAAAAACTGTAGGTCCAATTCAAAAGGTTCGCACCCAGTCCCAAAGCATCAAACTTTCTGATCAAATGAGCATGACTCCCCCTGTCAAATGCCTTCGAGAAGTCTGTGTAGATACTGTCAGTCTGACATGACTTCCCAAAGGCATCCAGCAGATGATACTGGTAGGTAAGTAGATTTGTTATAGTCGACCTCCCGTGAGTAAAGCCATGTTGGTTATCGTTAAAGATCTTCTTACACTGCCAAGAAGAATGCTTGCAAAATAAGCTATCCAACAGTTTAGGAATTTCAGACTGGATACAAATTCCTCTGTAATTAGATATATCATTCCTTTCACCACTTTTGTGTAAGGGTGTCAGAAAACTGACTTTCCAATATTCAGGAAAAACACCCGAAGCAAGAGATAGTCTAAATATTTTGTAGAGTGGCCTACTCAAACTGCAAACACAGTTTTTAAGAAGAATCGAAGGTATTCCATCTGGCCCATAAGAGTATTTGGTTTTCAAGTCACTGATACCTTCATATACTTCAGAAAAAGACAAGTCAATCGAGTTTAATTCTATGCTGCCGTCAAAGTTGTAGTCAGGAACCTCTCCCTCATGAACTTTATATGTGGTGGAAAAAAATTTCGCAAACAAATCCACAATACCTTGACCACCATTAGCAACCTCATTATAAAAGTCCATACGGTTAGGATAAGCACTTAGACTTTTCAGGTTATTAATGTGTTTCCATAGACTGCGCGGATTAGATACAATTTCATTATTAATTTTATTGACATAAGATTGAAAACATTCATTCCTCAATACCTTACAACTATCCCTCAAAAAAGAAAATCTAATGTAATCATCTATGTTACCTGTACTTTTGTATTGTAAGTGTGCTCTTTTTTTGTCTATAATTTTATGTTGAAGTTCTCTACTGAACCAATAACGAAAATTTGATGACTTATAATGCTTAACAGGTACAAAAATATCAATGGCTGAGTCCAAATATTGTAAAGAAATTCAACACACTTATTCACATCATTACAAACAAGTTCATGTTCCCAAGGAACACTAGCTAAGAAATTATTTAAACCGTAAAAATCACAATTTTTATAATCATAGTAAAATACATCGTATTTGAGACCAACATCACTGTAGGCAGGAAGAATTATTTCATAAGAAAGATGACGGTCTGTGACATCCAATAGTTTTTCAGAGGCTTGAGAAACTTTTATGTGGGCTAAATTAGAAAAAATTAAGTCTAGAAAGTCACCATAGTTACTGGGCACACAATTGACACAAATAATTACAGCAGGCACGCAGCAAATTGGCTGAAGCGGTCACACCTGTACCTTGGAGCATCAGACCGTCATTAGAGTTGGCCCAAACTACACCTGGCAAATTGAAGTCGCCACACACTAGAAACTCACAATCCAAGTAACCAGGAAACAGGTCCGCAGCAAATGATGAAAATTCTTCATATGCTCCAGAGGGTGAAGACGGAGGAATATAAACTGCTCAAAGGACGTACTTTTTAAAACCACATGATATTTTAACAAAAACACCCTCCACATGAGAGTCATATTTAGCTATCAAGCTAGAGTTTATACTCTGACGTACAGCAATGAGAGTACCACCCCCTCTGATGCTTTTCCCAGTTTTAGCTTGACTTCGATCCTGCCTATAAACGTGAAAGTCATTTAAACCCAACTCACAAACATTGAAACTATCATTCAGCCAAGTCTCCACCAAAATTATAACATCGTAACTAGAAACAATCACATTGCCCGCAAATTCACCCAGCTTAGTTCTTATGCCGCCAGCGTTCTGGAAGTAAATAATTAGTTTTTTGGATTGTATTTATTCTTTTGTTTTTGCCCAACAACTTTTGGTACTCCATTAACGTATTGAATAAAGAGGTTACGTTCAGTGACAGAACGAGAAGTCAGCTCCTCATGAGCTTTCTTTAGCTGAGTGCGCTGCAAAGGTGTTAAGTCAGCCCTTATTTTAATATTACTATCTGTAAGCAATTTAGGATTTTTCAAGGCAGAGTGAGGCAATTGAGTTTTCAAAAAGTACTAGTTTTACAGGTCTAGGGTTGTCTTTATTGATTTTTCCAATTCGGTACACCTTAAAGTTTTGACAGATAACATTAATCTTGGATAGCACCTCAGAGGCTTGGACCTTATCATATTCCACGCGAGACTGAGTCAGTTGCAGTTGACTCAGGAATGTTATATAAAATTACGTTCTTAGAACGATTATTACGATCCTGAATTTCGCTTAAAATACCTGCTGAGCTTACCTCACCCACATGAGCATCAGAGTGTTGTTTAGCCTGATTCTTAAACTTTAAACTCTGAATTTCCCTTTTGAGAGACTCAACCTCATCCTGCAGAATAATAACATCCTCAGATATATTTTTAGATTTCAGTTCCTTAATTTCCTCCAAAAGACAAGTTAATTTGGTGTTTTGGTCGTTAATAGAATTAAAAATATTCAAAATGATTAAAACAACATCGCCCATTTCAATATTTTGCTTGTTTACAAGTTTTTCCTCGATCTTTTGCCCAAGGTTGGAGTAATCACCTGCTGTTCCGACGTCATGCGTAGATGAGGTTTGTGACAGTTGCGATCTATTGCAACCGCGGTCCTGTGGCGAGCCGATGTAAGAACCGGCAACGTTGTTGCTTGTTCGTTTTAGCCTGTTCACCTGATCCGAGTTGCATGTGCGTGTCGGAGACAAGGATGCACGACATCTCATCTTTACGGCTTCACAATTATTACAAACCCAATCATGAGTATTATTTTTACGTGCCGAAGCATTAGCAACATATTTATTGAAACTTGTAGTGGTAAGGCCCGTACATCCCCTGTGACACTATAATTCACACAAACTGCACTGGATTGCGCTGGAATTTGACAAAAACCGACGTAAACATTTCGAACACTTATCATTGTCGGCCATCTTGGCGAAAATTTATTTGCATAGTTTACAGCTAACTCAGTTAAATGCTCAGTATTACACCTTTGCAGACGATACAGTATTGGTGTACAGGGGAAAAAACGCTGAGCAACTTCAAATATTAATAAATCAATACCTAAAAACTTATTATAATTGGCTACTGAAAAATAATCTCAAACTAAACACAGATAAAACTAAACTTATGGTCTTCAAACAAAAAAAAAACAAAAAAATTGGTGACATTGGTATTCAAATAAATGGCAAAAACCTTGAAAAAGTTTACTTTATAAAATATGTGGGTCTTATCTTGGACGACAAATTGAATTGGGGCCAACACATCGAACATATAAAGAATAAATTAATCCCAATGACCCAATGGTTGGTGCTCTATGCAGATGTAATTCCTACCTGGCCATTAATGGCATAAAGTCTATAATACATATTTTTTATCTGTGCTAAGGTATCTTATACTTATCTGGGGTACTTGTGGTGTCACCTACTTCGATAAAGTAGAAACTCTGCAAAATAAGATCTTGAAAATACTAATTACCCTAGACTACAGAACGCATATAGAAACCTTATATAAATCTCTTAGAATACAGTTTATTTACAAAATTATAACAAAAAAAACAAAAGTCAAACACAACAATAACACTTACAATTAATATGAGAAATTTAACTAACTTTTATTTGCCGTCCAATATTGCACTACATAATCCTCGACATAATCCTATTTGAAAAGCATTGAAACAATATAATATTTTGCCAGAAAATATCAAAAATGAAGCGTCTATAAAACAATTTGTAAAAAAAATAAAAAATACCAGATTGCTACTGTATTGGTTATTATATCTGGTTGGATTGAAATGTAAAATTGACAAGATTGACTAATGTTAACTTAGTAGACAATTATTAATGTTTTTATTTCTCGATACCATTGATTAGAGGGAACCTTTGGTCAGGAAATAGTAACACCATCATAAAAGAAAATGTAAATATATCTAATTGTATGTTTTCTTGAATAAAAGATCTGTTTCAGAAAAAAATTAAAATTTTGAAAAAAACTCAAACAGTTCATTTCTCTTATAGAAAAGATTGGGATCCTCCTCTGTTTGCTCATGATAGTGGTCCAGCCATGAATACTACAAGATCAACAAGCTTTTTGGGGGTGAATGTGGATTATCGGCTGGACTAGAGTGCTCATATTGACTAGTTAGCAGTTCAAATATCTATGCCTGAAGGGTATTAGCACATAGTCACCCTAATATTACATGATTCTATGTAACACTTAGTATATTATCATGCTTTACCGGAGCCGCTAGCGCACATAGAACCGGCACGTTTTAAAGAAAATCATGGGTGTATGTAGCAAAAAACGTACTTTGAATACACCAAAGGTGCATGTTAAACATAGTACCGTGTGAGTGAATAGCTGCGATTAAGAAAATACTACATGGTCCTATGTACAACATACCACCTTGTTATTTTATAAAATTTAAAGTTTTCAGTTAGTTTAGGCGGTTATTTTGAGTATGTCAGGAAACGTTTTCAAGCGGTGTTTTTGATAAAAAAAAAGTGGTAATGGGAGATACTGATATCAGTGATGGTTTTGACTACGACTCGGACAAAGATCAGGAGTATATTCCACAACATGAAATAGCGAAAACTCGAAAAAAGTATGAAAAATAAAAAAAAGTGAGGTTAGATGTAATGTTTATATATTTCCTTATCTTTTTAGGATATGCATTCGAGGCAAGTTTTATGATATTCCCAATAATAGTGGATCTGATACCGAGCCTGACAGTAAACCTGAAGCGGATTTGGACTCCAGCAGGATTAATTACAAAAAGTTAAGGTAATTTGTAAAATTAAGCATAATAAAATTTTAGGGGTGCACAAGTGCTTCAAAATTACCGATAATTTTTTAATGAAATGTGTTTTTTTATAATTGCAAAAATTTGTTTTCATTGTTTAATTTTCGTAAAATATGAAAACAAACGATTGCAATGCATGTAAAAAAAAACACGTTAAATGAAAAAATTATCTGGTTATTTTGATGCACGAGTGTAATTTATTTTTGCTATTTGAAAGTTTATCTTTCAAGGAGTGTTCTTAGCTATGAGTGGTGAAAATACACTTAATAGTTCCAGATGGTGTGTGAATGTTCTTTGAGCCCTCATTGATGGCTGGTTAAAAAAAATGTTAATTTTACCTTGTTATTTATGTACGTCAGAATGACTAAAATATACTGATGTTTATAAAGTCGGTTTTTGTCTAAATTTGTGTTTCTTTTTGTTTCAGCGGCTATAATATAGAAACCTGTTCGAAAAGCACAACTTTTGAAAATAGGAAATCCGCCGATACTACTTGGGGATCTCCATCCACCTCTAAGATTCCTTGTACTCTGAAGTTTGCGTCTAACAACGATGCTATTTTAAATTCCGTGAACAGTCAAGAAATTGGAGAAAGTCATGCTCAATCAAAAAACCATTTACTTGTTTTGAAAAGTCCTTCAAAGGACAGAGAAGATAATGATAACAATAGAGAAGAATCTGCAATAGAAGAAAATCCGGTTAACAAAAAGAAGCTAACACGTAAAAGGAAGAAGGATAGGTCAAATTGGGGATGTAACATTAAAAAATCGAAATTTGATCAAGGGCTGGAGTATATTTCTTCAAGAAAAAAGTTAGTGCCAGCGAAACAAATAAAGAATAAAAAAGACTGTGTGCAAAATTGCTTGTTTAAATGCTCCACAAAAATTGGTGATGAACAAAGAAGTGAAATATTTAAGAATTACTACAAACTTTCGGCCCAAGATAAAAGAAATTATATTTTAAACACTACTGAAGTTGAAATGCGGCGAAAAGGCAAAACTGAAAATAACTCAAAAAAAAAGTAGAAGTTTTAAGTACTATTTTATTTTAAATAAAAGGAAAGTGCAGGTCTTCAAATTATTTTACACAGGAACGTTATCCATCAGCCAAAAACCAATTTACACAGTACATAAGAACAAAACCCCAACCCATACATTGGTCATTGAATAAAGTATGGCGCACGACAAACCCGCGCTTTTAACTCGGCTCGCAAAATTGAGTAAAAATGAATTATTAGACATCATTGTAAACCGAAAAGTACCGGAAATCTTTAGTGACCACGTTGATCTACAGTATATTAAAGAAAATGTCTGCGAAAAGTGCTTAGCAGCTCAAGAATATGAAGAAATACTTGAAAATACAATGATTGAAGTAAGTGAGGTTAAGTCGTCATGCAATGCTACGTGTAAACGAGGGCAGAGACAACAAAATTGTGAGTACAATTTTCATAAGATAGAATTGGAGCGAAACAAACATTTAATTGGACATTTGGAGTCCCGTATTATTGAGCAATCAGATATGATAACCGTTTATAAGGCCATGTTTCATAATAATGAAATAAATAGTAAACGAGATTTATTGCAAATTTCATCCACATCAGCGCCATCTACGGGTAATCAGTCAAAAAGCAAACAAGCAGAAATCCAAAAAGGTTCTGGTCCAAGCAGAATACTGCAAAACTTAAAATTGGCTACAAATACGAGGGTAAATCAACAAAAACCCTCGGTGCCTTTGGAAACAGGGAACGCTTCATCTGAAATAGCAAAAAAAGATGTTGCACGGGTCATTGCTGCGGCCGAAAACAGCTTGAAATCTGCAAAAGATCTTGATGGATTCCAGTTCCCGAGACAAAAGCGTCGCCGCAATACAAAACCAAGCAATCTAATCGTTGGAAACAGCGTCGAATCAAATTTTGCTCTGAAAACCTGCGATGCTTTGTCATTTTTGCATGTTTATAAATTGCATCCCACAACAACAGAAGATCAAATACAGGCATTTCTACAGCAAAGTTTTCCGGAAGTCAAGTGCGAAAAGCTGCAATCAAATATCCAGAGTACTACTCCTCATTTAAGGTAACCATTCGAGAAGAACACCTGGAGCAGGCCTTGAACCCATCTATATGGCCAAAGGGAACCTGTGTTGACAGATTTTTTCACAGAAGAAAAGTGTCAACTATGTCCAGATAAGAAACGACCATTGGGAAGAGATTCCATTTATTGAATTTTTGACTAAATATTTTTCAGGAAATTGCTCAAAATTTAACTTTGGGGCTGATCTAAGTGCATTTCACATAAATATACAGGGGTTGACTGACAAGGTGGATCAGTTATCCTTGTTTTTGGATGCCTTTCCATTTGCTATTGTTTGCATTTCAGAGCATTTTCTAAATACTGAAAACATCAAACAGATTTACTTACTGGAATACAGCCTAGCGAGTTTTTATTGTAGGACAATAATGACTAAGGGTGGGGTTTCGATTTTCATAAGGAATAATTTAAATTTTAGGCTTCTTGATTTTGGAGAGTTTAATGTTGAATTTTACTCTGAATTTTGTGGTATAGATTTGGGTGACTACCTGATTCTGTGTTTATATAGATCAAGCTGTGTAGATCGAAAACAATTTTTAGACAATTTTGAAGGTTTATTGAATTATATATTTAATAAATACAACAAAAAAATTTTAATATTAGGAGACTTTAACTTTCATTTTAATGTCTCTTCGCCAGAGCTTGGTGAACTGTATAATATAATTGAAAGCTTTGGAATTGAGCAAACAATATTCAAACCGACTCGGTTGGAAAACTGTATAGACAACATTTTGACAGATCTGTCTGATGATGATTACAGATCGGGAGTAATTAAACTTCCATTCTCAGATCACTCTGGACAAGGAATAATTTTTCACGGCACTTTACAAAGAACAGAAACTGTTGTGACCAAAAGGCAATTCCCAACAAAGGGCTTTATTTCTCTTAGAGAAGAAATTTCAAGTATAAATTGGGAAATCTATAAATCCAATGAATGTGGCATTGATTATTTGAGCAATTTTCTTACCGACCTTTTTTATACGAACATAAACAAATATTTTCCTCTTAAAACTCAAAAAACTAACACTAATAAATTGATAAACTGGTTTACGGACGAATTAAAATCGATGAGAGTGTATGTACATTCCATAAAATTATTTAGCCAACATTCTAATTCTCTCCGCTATAGGGAAGTCTATAAACAGATGTATAAACAGTATAAAAAACTATAATAACAACCAAAAAAGAGGCATTTGATTCATATTTGAGAAGTTCTAAAAATAAATGCAAATCTGCCTGGAAAATAATAAATAGTGAAAGAAATAAAAATAAAATAAATTCCGAGAAAAAATCGAGCCTTTCAGCTAATCAGATGCACGAATTTTTTGTCAATGTCGCAGACGAGTTAGGAAAGAAACTACCGTCTGTGGACCATTATACTTTTCTTTCAAAGGTAAATCGTACATCGAGTATATTCAAACTAAATCCGGTTACAGAGACTGAAGTTTATGATACTTTTATGACACTGAATAGCTCCTCAACGGTTGACGTTTTTGAAATTAATCATAGAATTTTGGCTAGTACTATAGATTTAATTATAACACCGTTGACAGAACTGATAAACAAGTCCTTGTTTAATGGTGAGTTTCCGCAGGCATTTAAAACAAGCAGAGTAACATCTCTTCTTAAAAAAGGAGATATAAACAGTCCCGATAACTATCGTCCAATTAGTGTTGTTCCCCTATTTGGCAAAATCTTAGAAAAAATTTAAAAAAATCAGTTGACTATTTATTTGGAAAAATTTGATATTCTAAACCACAACCAGTTTGGTTTTAGAGCGGGACGGTCAACTACGAAAGCGCTATTGAATGTTGTAGAGAGCGTGGTCGGGAGCCTTGATCAGGGAATGCATAGTGTTTTGACGTTGTGCGACTTATCAAAGGCTTTTGACTGAGTTTCTCACAACATCTTGTATAAAAAATTAGATATCTATGGAATTAGAGACAATGAATTGAAACTAATTAGGGACTATGTGGGCGGTAGATTTCAGGTTGTTTTCTTTAACGGGTCTTTATCAGATAGGGGTGCGTTGGACTATGGAGTTGCCCAGGGTTCCATTTTGGGCCCCCTTTTATTCATAATCTATGTAAATGATTTGGTTGCTCATATGGATGTAACTGCATGCACTAATTATGC
>MU185997.1:2252-26468 GCA_016904865.1 Pissodes strobi
CCCTTATTACTACAGATAACACCTCAAAATTTCAACAAAATAAGTAAAAGGATATTTAAGATATTAATAAAAACCCCACTTTTTTTAAAAGTTTGACACCCTGTATCTTCAAAACTCAGCATTTCCGGACCCATGTTTATAAAAGCTTTTTTTCATATTTTGTAACAAGGAATCACCCTCTAAAATATCTCCGTCTATTTTTCGAACACCCTGTATAACAACACGTCAGGTTATTAGTCTGTGACCAATCCCAAAGAGCATTAAAATCACTCTGGAGCCTCACTGAGTCCTCTCACCGCTCATCCATCCTGTACATCTTGAGATCATACATACTGACCGTTGAATGTCGGATCACACTTGCTATATCGTTGACAAAGAGATTGAACAGTAAAGGGGCACAGTGTGAGGCCTGAGGCACTCCCGACACCACCCTAATTGATCTGGAAACAACGTTTTTAATTTTAACCCTCTGCAACATCCCCTCAAGCAATGAGTGATGGGTTATACCTCATACCCCGCAATTTTGCCAATAACAACTGAAAATTCACCCTGTCGAAAGCCTTCGAGAAGTCAGTATAGCCGGAGTCAATCTGAAGCTTTTTCTCGATGACCTCGATCAGGTCTACTTTATACATCACCAAATTATCAGTGGTTGATCCCCCAGCTGCAAAGCCAAACTGGCTCTCACTAATCAATCCTCTACCCCTCCAATCAAGTTGATCATAAACCCTACTATCAAACGGCTTTGCCACTGTGTTCTGTTTACATATTCCACGATAGTTACTGATATCATTGGGTTTGCCGGACTAAAATTTTGGGGGTAATGAACAGTAGAGATAAGTTAAATAATGTTTGCAATGGTTTACTTCAAGAAAATATTTGGAACAGAATCAGGACCACATAAGAATATATTTGGGAGTTCTGAAATCTTTGCAAACACTTTCGAGGAGGAGAATTCACTATCAGAAATGTCAAACTGGTTCGGAAGCCGATAATCAGGGACTGTGCAGACTGAGTCATCATAGACACTTGAATAGAACTTCTCAAACAAGTCAACAATTTCCTGCCCAGTGTCCCCAGACTCAGACTCCAGAAACATTGACTCCGGATAGCCATTAAGTAGATTTGCGCTTATCTCTTATATATTTCCAGAAGAACTTTGTACCAAGCAAAAGTGAGTCTTCTAATTCATGCATGTGAAGTTAGTAGCACATATTATATTCAGTGCCACACAGTGCACTTTTAGACACTTTAAAGCCGCCGATTCCCCAGAAAATATCAGTTTCAGGCTGACCAACTCTAGTCAGTTTAAAATCTTGTTGGGTACTGAGCTCCATCTTCTCCAAGATTACATTTACATGGGCACTGTCGTGATTAATCCTTTCTGTGATTAACTTTGAATCACTTTCCGTGACATTGAAGATGAAGATGTTCTTTGATCTTACACATCTTTCCTCTATCTCAATAAATGTGTTTGGCTGCTGATTTGAGTCATCTGTTGGATTAGGCTCAGATTTATGCTGCTGAATACAATCACGCAGGTGGGCAACCTCAATCTCTAACCCATCAAGCCTTTCCTGTCTCAATTTTAGTGTTTTTCGAAGGTTATTAATTTCTGACGTGATGAATTTATTACTTTGATTTAGTAGAATTCCGATCATCTGCAACATTTGTTTTCTATGCTAATGATGCTGTTTGCTCACTTGGGATATTGTTAGCAGAACCAGCACATGATGATCGGACGCTGCTGGTGCATTCGATGGTTTGTGCCTAGCAGGTCGCGTATCGGTAGCAGAGTTGGTATCTATCCGTCCGGCGAAAGTTGGACCACCACCAAATCCGATTGACAGTCGCTTAACCTCACTTTTCTTACAATCATTGCATTCCAGCTATGTGACCCGGTTGTTTTCGTAAGGGCAAAAATTGTATCGAATTCGGGACTAGGACAGTGATGAGCAGCCTTTATGAAGCCATCCACAATAACCAGAACACTCCACTGCTGGTTTGAAGTTTTGATTGATGAACCTTATTTCTATCCTTCTTTATTCTATCCTCCTTGGTAGAGTATTCTGAAACTTCCAACACACCAAAGAGGAGCACATTTCATACAGTTCATACAGTGTTGGTTCAAGGTTCAAATTGCTCCCAATTGGTTTAGCTATTACTTTATTTTCCAGGTTTTTGGTGTCCTGTTTGAGGGCATCCAATGATGGTTGAAAATCTGTAGTTTGCTGATTGGATTTCTCTTTTAACTTGTTTCCCAGTTCCTTGAATTCTTGAATAAGTAATTGTGTCTTTTGTTCGAAAGTTTTGGCCACATCTGCATAACTAGGTACTGCCGCTTTCATGACATCTTTCAATTCTCCAAAATCCTTCTTAATATCCTCCATATCATGTTTTAAAGTTGGTGCTTGCTTAATGAAATCTTTACAATCTTCACAGAAGAAGAGTATCTAATGTCCTTGTTGTCATTATGAGGGCCCTTATTTCTGTAGCACTGGTATTGGAGCAATTTTTGCAAATGATTTCTTCTGCAGCAATCACAAGGATATCCAAATATATCAGTTTTTGATTCCTTCAGAACACAGTTCACTTTACACTTAAAGCAAACATTTGCCATATTTGCTGATTTATTTGCAGTATGTTTTGTAAATAATTAAATCGTCAGGCCGATAGAAGTGGCAACAATGCCTCTATTTCGATTGTTTACAAGGGAAACGTAACACGGTATTTGTGAGAAATAGTTTAGAATTCTTGTGTTTAGGAAGAAACTTTGTTTCCATTTATGCCTTGCACTTTCAACAAGACGCGGAACCACTTTTCGCGATTTTTTTTTCCGAAAATCACGATAAATTTCGACTTTGTTTATGCTAGAAAATCGACAACAGGCGATGTTGCCGGTTCGCGTACTCTAGTTGGTTTGACTTTATCACACGACCACAACCAGGATAACCGTACTACGTCGTCTGCATGTTGATGTTAATTCCAAAATATTTACTTATTACTGGCTCTTTTCGTTGAAAAACCTGGAGCACAACAACAAGTTTGTATTCATATAACCTCACTGCAACATTTACATTGATGAATTGGTTAATTGACACAGGCTGTAGTATAATTCCAATTTGACGCACAACTCTGAGCACATCAAATGGAACGCATTAATTCATTATTTACAATTCTTCAGTTTTTGTCCAAACATTAATACAAAACGAGACACAAAACAATAGATTGGACTCAAATATCACTTCCATATACTCGACTTTATTTGGAACACACCAAGGAAAACGCAACTAACAATTCTGCAAAATTTCAAGAATTGACACATATGCAAAAAGGCAGCAAAAACCAAAATCAAGCGGAATGATGCTATAAGAACCTTTACTTCTGACAATCTTGCCTTTTGCGTGAAATCTGTTTGAAAACGATTTGAAGCCAGAAAATGTTCACACTTACTTGCCTGAATTTGATTTTGAGGTAAAATTTTACTTTAAACATCGAAGTCTATGGCATTTATTCAAAATATTTGTTAATGTTGCAATAGAGCTTTATTTTAAGAAAACATTTCATTAGTTTAGCTCATCTATTAAACAAAAAACTGGAGCAATTCGCCACTGTGCTTCTCCCTGCTTGGACACATCACCATAGTTATGCCTTCCTATTGCCATGGTTACGCTCATAATTAGCTTTAAGAAACGGACGCTAGCCAACTGCTCTCAGTATTTATATATGGTTTGTACCTATATATTACGTTAAATGGAAATATAATCTATTCTGTATTTTAAATAATAAAGGATTTCAATAGGAGAAATTCATATTTAGATCTGCATGTTACAGTAGGTTGGGAGTTGAGAAAAACATCAATCTTCTAGATACTTTTCCATAATTATACAGAAAGAATAAAATAACTTCTACAAAGCTAAAATTGCTTACTCATCTATCTTACTCATACTTCTACTTATATGTCTAACTTTTTTCTTCTTCTTTTCTAGTAAACGTGGCCGAAACCTTATAATGATGACAGTTTTAATTCTATGAATAATATGAATACATTTTAACTTATACTTATCTTATTCCTAAGATAAATAAATGTATCTTTACTTAAAGACTTTATCAAAATATCGGCCATATTTTGATATTCCATACTAATATCCTTCCGTAACACCAAATCTTGTAAATTGTGATGCTTTATATCGATATGTTTAGCCCTTTTCGAGTTTTCGTTACTTTTTGACATCATAATTGAACTTTTATTGTCACAAAATAAAATAGTTTCATTTTTCAACTGAAAATCTTTTAAAATCCCCTTTAAATGCATAAGATCTTGAACAGAAGCAGCCGCTGCCACGTACTCCGCTTCAGCTGAAGACAGTGCAACGCAGATTTGCTTCTTTGAGAACCATAATACTGGGTTTTCCCCATATAATATCACGCAACCACTAACACTCTTCCTTTCATTCTTATCAGTTCCCCAATCAGCATCTGAGTATCCTCTTAAGTTTTGGTCTGTTCCAGTATTATTCTTATAATAAATTAAACCCATATCTTTTTTACCTTGCAGATATCGTAATATTCGTTTTCCAGCATTCCAGGTTTCGTTTGTTGGTCGATCTACGAATCTACTAAGGTAGGAAATAGCATAACCAATGTCTAGTCTACTAGTTGTAGTTAGATACATTAATCCTCCAATAAGCTGTCGGTAGGATATGTCTGTAAGTATCTTGCTTTCTTCATTATTCTGAAAACCTTTCTTCATTGGTGTTACCTTTAGGTTACAATTTTCTATTTTAAAATTTTTCAATAACTTTTTTATAAATTTGAACTGATCAATTTTCAGTGTATTTTCTGTTCTTGTTATATTCATACCCAGGAAATTTTTGATCTCTCCTAAATCTTTTGCTTTGAAGTACTTCTGTAGAAGTTTTACAATTTCTCCTATATGTTTTTGCTCTCCAACTAATATATCGTCCACGTAAATCAGAATCCATATCTTTCCATTGTAATATAGACAACAGTCATATTTTGACCTTTCAAAGTTATTTTTTTAAGCAAAATCATTGAACGTGTCGTTCCACACTTTGGGCGATTCCTCTAACCCATAGAGCGCTCGATTTAGTGTCAATATAGGGGTTTAACTTTTGAATCCTTCTGGTTTGTAAATATATACTTCACTTTCCAAAAATCCATTCAGAAAAGCAGTAGGAATGTCTAATTGTCTTACCTTCCAGTTGTTTTGCAGTGAAATCGATAAAAGAAGCCTTATTGTTGAGGTTCTTGCTACTGGATAGTATACTGGTTGAAAAAGGATTCTACTGCTTTATCTGAAATCCTTTTGCTACGACTCTAGCTTTCTTAGTCCCATCTTTTTTCGTTCTGAATACCCATGTTGTTTGAATTGCTCTCTTTCCTTCTGGTAGCTTTGTCTCCTTCCATGTTTCTAATTTTTCAAGTGACTCTAATTCCTTCTTAACTACTTCTTCCCATTCTTTATCTTTTATTGCTTCTTTGTATTCTATAGGATCTTCCTCACTAGATGATATCAGACAATATGCCATGTAGGTTTCATATTCACTTAGATGCCTCGGTTTGTTTACTGGTTTTCTTCTGCTGGTAGTGTCGGTCGTTGGTACTATACATTCTTCATAACTTTCTGAGCTTGAACTTTCTGACTCTTTCTGTTGAATTACTTCTTCTATATCACTTTCTTGTATTTCTATTTCAATTTGATTTATGCCTCCTTGTAGATCGTTCACCTCCTCAATAATCTATATTGCTATCTGTTTTTCTTCATTTTCTGTTCTTTTCTTCTTTATTTCATCATAATTAATTTGTTTTTCATTAAATCTGACATCTCTGGAGCAAATAATCTTGTTATTTTCATAATCCTACAATCTATATCCAGGTCCAGTGTAACCTATATGTATACACGGTTGTGCTCTTCTCTAAAGCTTATTTTGTCTAGGTAAAATTACAGCCCAAGCTTGGCTCCCAAAAATTCTTAGTGTTGACAAATCATTTTTACCATACCATCTGAGGGCTGGTGTTTCTCCATTGTTGGCTTCTGTGGGCGACCTGTTTATTTCATATGCTGAACATAGAACTGCTTCACCCTATAATTCTCTTGGTAAATTCGTTTCAGCGAATTTTACTCTGACCTTGTCCATAATTGTTCGATTCATACGGAGTATGATGGCATCGTGGACTCCAACTCAATACCTTTATTTCTACAGAAATATTTTAAATCATTCGTTACAAATTCCCCGCCATTGTCTACACGAATTCTTTGCGTTTTTAGCCAGGAGAAGTCAAACTGCGAAAAATCAAGAATATTTGGAAATTAGAGAACCACTGAAGAAATAAAAAAAAAAATTAGAAAAATGGTCACATCCACGATTGTACCGTTTCCACAGTTGACTAGCAGCAACTACAATAACTGGAGATTCAAGGTAGAAATATTACTGGAAAAAGAAGGTGTCCAAGGTGTAGTGAAGGTTACGAAGGACCAGTATGACAACTTGTCAACTACTGAGAAGGTGCAGCATGACAAAGACGAGACGAAGGCAAGGTGTATTATAGTGCAGTGTATAACAGACAAGCACCTGGAATATATCAAAGATGCCAAATCTGCACGTGACATGTTGAAGTCTTTGCAGAATGTTTTTGAAAGGAAAAGTCCTTTAATGAAGTTACATATTATGAAAAGGTTGTTAAAATTAAAATGTACAAGCGATGAGCTGCAGGAGCATTTTATGAACGTAAAGTTATTGTTGAGAGAGCCAGAAGCAGCAGGAGCTAATTTGGACGAAAGTGACAGGGTATGCTATCTTTTATTGACAATGTCAGAAAAATATGATAATATAATAGCAGTTATTGAAACTCAAACGACTGGTATCACAATGGAGTTCGTAATAAGCAGATTATTTGATGCTGAACTAAAGTTTAAGAAGAGCCAACCTGAAAAATACAGAGGTGATAACTCGGCTTTTTACATGAATAGTCAAAATAATAGATGTTATGGATGTAATGGTGAACATTTTTATCGAGATTGTCCCAAGAAAAATACAGACAGAGCTCGAGGTTTTTCAAGACATAGTAGAGGAGCACGAAGAGGAAGTAGCTATACTCGAACTAGACATTCAAATATGTCAAACCAAGAAAATAACAAGGAAATTGCATTCATTGCTTTAAGCAGTAATACAAATCGGACTACAAAAGGTATAAACTACCTTATTCTAGACTCTGGGCCCATAACCTGTTACAGTATATGGTTGGGAGTTGAGAAAAACATCAATCTTCTAGATACTTTTCCATAATTATACAGAAAGAATAAAATAACGTCTACAAAGTTAAAATTGCTTACTCATCTATCTTACTCATACTTCTACTTATATGTTTAACATTTTTCTTCTTCTTTTCTAGTAAACGTGGCCGAAACCTTATAATGATGACAGTTCTAATACTGCAAACGTCATTTTTGACATAAAATTCAAAATATGTCAAAAACGGTTAGACTTGGGTACAGAATATTATAATTATATAAAATATATCTAGAATTTTCCGAGGAATTCAAAAATGCCTTAATATACAGGGTATTCTATTTAAAATAAGGCAGTTGATGCTTGTCCACGAAAATACGAATACAATATAATATTTTAAAAGTTTAAGTAAATCCAAACAACTTGTACTATGTTTTGCCATCGGTTTACATTGGATTTCTCATATCAGGTGACGTGCAGTTTCTTTACTTTTGCCTCTACACGCCAGTGCAGAAATTTCTATAAAAAGTTGTTTGATTAGTGATTAAGGTAAAAGAAAACAGTTACACTAGTGAATGCCATCCTCCATATAATTTTGTTGATTTTATTTCCTTTTTTTCTGTAAAATACTTGATGGGTACTTAATTTGTTTAACGGCCGAAAATTGTAAGTATTGCAACGCCTAACGCTTTGAAAATCTAAACGTTATAATATTATGTTAGTTGGAGAGAGAGAGGAAATATTTTTCTATTCATCACGGAAGACGTTTTCTCCAAACTCCAACTCTCATTAATTTGTTTTATATTTATTAATATTTAGAAAAATGACTGAGACCTACTCAATTTTTGTGTAGCTGATTTTTATGATATATTGTACTTGTATGAATAATTTTAAAAGCATTCCATATTTCTTTTATGTATATTATTTCTCTATATATATATTTATTTACCAGTTCATTTTTCTTATACCTATAAAGTGTACTCAAGAACGCTACGATTTTGCAATTAAAACAATTAGCATGTGATCATCTTGTATACACAATACTTAATTTTTACTTATAAAATTAGCTCGAAATATTAGTAAAACTCATTTTGATTTAAAAAAGTTTTTAATTTTTTTAGTCCAAATGACTTTTATAATATGAGTATATTTTATTTTATATTTACATGACATTGAGCTTGTGATTGTTTCTCTTTGAAAAGCCTAGGTATAACGTGAATAAGGATAATTGGTGTATAATAATCGAATAATAATTTATTTCACGTTAAAAATCTTATACAGTTTTTAATATATCTTTCTATACTATTTATAAGTCAGTGTAAAATTGTAATATATTTGTAAAATATAAATTTATTCAATATAAAATATTAGCTTAAATTTAAAGTACTATTTTTTCTTCCTCGTGTTTTCGACATAATCCCAGTGATTATTCTGGGAATTTTAATAAAATATTTTTAAAAACGTGCGAGGAGTTTATGACACACTGCTTTAATTTGGCATGGATGACCCTATTCCTAACCAGAGTTAAAAATATCTATTCTTTTAACGTATAAACCTATGCTTAATATTATCACAATTATAAGAATAATCGACTTACCTGTAAGGAAGATTAAGCTTGGTAGTCCTTCGCTGAGAGGACATAAAATGAAACCTACCAACTATCATAGAAGGACGTAGAAGCGATGAATAATTCACTAAAAATCATAAATCACTAGATATCATAAATCATTTTAAATAAACACTTTTGGATATCTCATCGATACACGAAAATGTAACAATTATGAAAAAATAAAAAGCAGTGATTTTTCAAGATTGATAACGTGCCGCTGACAGTTTCAATGGAAATTGCGCGAGGAAGATAGGTATCCTCTTTAGCGTCGTGGGTGGTACAGCAAAAGAGACTGAAATACCCATTTCTCCTGATACAGAAGACTACAAAAATCTATCTTGTAATTCGTTTTCTATCGAAAAATGTCTTTAAATTATAAATTTGGTTGAATAGTTTGTCCTCGTTCAAATTTATTTATTTATTTATTTATTTATTTATTTATTGACGGCAGTGCCATTTTTTTAACATTAAGACAAAAGTATGAACAAGCCTAAATCTAACATGTGTATGCTATAAATGAGGCAACATCCTCACATGCACTAACAGATGAACAGAAAATTGAAAGTAAAGGGGTAATAATAACATTTCAAAGAACTTACAAACTATTCATATAAAAAAAAATCCCACAAATCAAGCTATTCACAGAATGAGACAAAGTAAGGCATACTACAATCAGAGTCTCTACAAACTAGCAAGGGTCACCCGAAACAATTGCATTTCAAAATGCTTAAGTGGACAGAAAAAATTTAGGAGAGGATGTTGGTTAGCAAGGGACATTGACCTGGAAACAAAAGAATTTTTTCCGTAGTTGGTCCGGTGATATGATTGATAAAAGGCTGGGATGTGTCTCGCATTAAAAGGTGATACATATAAAGTGATGTTGGAAGTGAGATAGGGACAATCAATAAGGGAGTTAAGAATTTTAAAGAGAAGGAGAAGGTCGTGTTTATTTCTTCTTTCTAGAAGTGATGACAGATTTAGCCTCTGACACATTCACTGTCTCTAAAGTATTTAAAATGAATATAATGCATACATTTCTTCTGTACACGCTCAATCCTGTCAATGTGGAAAGCATATTGAGGGTCCCACACTGAGGCAGCATAGTCCAAAAGACTTCTAACAAGACTGCAATATAGAATTTTAATGGAACGCACAGTAGTAAAGTCAAAGGTATTTCGTCTAATGAATCCCAACATTCTTAGTGACTTACCCATGATTGATGTTATGTGAGGAACAAATGATAACCTATCATCGAGAATAATTCCCAGATCCTTTACGCTTTTAACTGATGGTAGAGTTGTACCATCAATGGAGTAATGAAAATTAGTTTTAAATGTACGACGGGAAAATATCATGAGATTGCACTTAGAAATATTAACATGCATTCCATTATCGCGACACCAGACCTCAAATCTAAGGACATCCTCCTGCAAAGCAATGCAGTCGTTAATATCTGAGATTACTTTATATATTTTCAGGTCATCTGCAAACAGAAGGAACTCCGAGGACCAGAAGCAAGGTGAAATATCATTGATAAAAACATTAAAAAGAAGTGGTCCAATGTGGGACCCCTGTGGGACTCCAGACGGCACAAGAATTTCATTAGACAGAAAATTGTTAATTTTTACAATTTGAGTCCTGTTCGCAAGGTAGCTGTCTAACCAGGAGAGTAGGGGTCCATCCATACCCAAAGTTTTAAGTTTGTTTGTCAGTATACTGTGCGGAACCTTATCAAATGCCTTGGAGAAGTCCGTATAGACGGAATGGACTTCCTCACCACTCTCCAAGGCCCGTAATATAAACTGCGAATAAGTGACGAGATTTAGTTCAGTATTTCTTCTCGCACAGAATCCAAACTGCTGATTGATGATTTCTGGAGACAATAATGAACTTAGATATTTAGTTACAAGATTTTCAAAAATTTTTGGGATGGTATTGATGATACATATGGGTCGGTAATTTTTTATGTTGGACTTGTCTCCATTCTTATGTATTGGGACAACAAAACTTGCCTTCCAGAATTTAGGAAAAACTCCACTTTCCAATGATTTATTTATTTTATTGGTGTAGAGGCCTAGCGAGAATAAAGGGGCAATTTTTAAGAAAAATAGGATGAATATTATCGGGACCTGGGCCCTTGTGAGGATTCAAACTAATAAGTTCGGCATATATGTCACTTATGGAAATAGAGCAACTGTGAGCATTAATATGATTTAATGACAACTCCTGATTCCGCTGCATGTCACAGTTAGAATAAACCGAGGAAAAATACTCTGCAAACAGGTCGGAAGCTCCGGGACCCATACCCGCACTTTTATTGTCAAGAGTGAGTAGATTAGGTATCTCAGACGTGCTGCGCCTAGAATTACAGAAGTTCCAAAATAATTTAGGATTGGTAGAAAGGTTACTTTCAGTGTTCCGGACAAAGATTCTATAACATTCCCGGGAAAGGACTGCACACTGAGACCTTAAGTTTGAGAAAACTTCGTAGTCGTGACCGGAATTACTGTTTTTGTAACTTTTATGGGCAATCTTCTAATCTTCTGTATTATTAGATCAATTAGGTCCCGACTGAACCACCTAGGAAACACTCCACTGGGCACCATTTTGACTGGGACAAACAGATCAAAGCAACCATAAAGAATGTCATAGAATGAGTTTACCATAGAATCCACATCCAGATTATGTAACAGGTTATCCCAGTAGAAAGTGCCCAAGTAATCATTTATCAATGTGAAGTCCGCAGATTTAAAGTCATAGTAATAGTCTTCAACTACAGGGCCAACAACTCTGTGACATGATTGCGGGATAGCTAGGTCAAAACAAAGGGGTGGATGATGGCTATCGATAGGAACCAGAGGATCACAATCATTAACAATAAACACTCTATGAGAAAGGATTAAATCTAGAAAAACTCTATTTGCATTATAAATAAAATTATTTTGAAAAAGATTATGAAAAGGACAAAGGTCTGAGATTGCAGCAATTTTTTGGGCGACCTGAGGTGGGACATATACATCATCGGAAGGAACACCCACTGCACATATGTCCTCGTTAGACCATGTGGCCTTAGGCAGGTTGAAATCTCCAGCCACACACAGCTCAGCCTCTGGGTACTTCTCGGAGATCATGTCAAGTGTGTCACCAACCATTAAGTAATGATCAACCGTAGATTCGGAAGGCAAGTAAACACAGCCGAGGATGCACCGCACTTTTGGGGAGCCAATGGCTACATAAACTTGCTCGAGAGGTGCGGTAGTAGGAAGGCAGGTGCAGGTTACTGATCTGCGTATGGCCAACAAAACTCCACCCAACCACTTCTTGCTGCTTGTTTCACTGGATCGATCTCTTCTAAAGACAGAATAGTCTCTCAGACCAAGTTCTGCGTCTGGGATGTCATCACACAAATTGGTCTCCGTCAACATTATAACCTGATAGTTGTGCTGTGCAGAGCTGCGTTACATGTGAGAGTAGTAAGCTTTGTTCGCAGGCCACGTACATTCTAGTAGTAAATGCTAAGATTAGATAATCGGATAGGACGCTGGTCGTCAGTGTCTAGTTTTCCTGAATGTCCTCAATGCGCGGAACACCCCTGATGTACCTCACCTGGATGTCCTTCTCACCTTTGGATGTACGTTCCTTAAGTTCGCTCCAGACCCGTCTGTCTATTTCTTGCTGTTTGCGCGTGAGATCAAGATTTAGGTAGATATTTTTACCTCGGAGCTTACGGCGACAGCGCATCAAATCAAGTGCATCTTCATGCGAATTCAAAGAAATTTTAAGGGCGCGCGCCCCTTTAGAATTCTTTCTGCCCACTCTGGCAAACTGGACAACAGCCGGCGGGTTATTTTTCAGTACCTCAAGGATAGCCGCAATATCGTTTCCATCATTGCCGTTTTCAGGCACATTAAACAACATAACATTGCTGGATCTGCTTTGACGCTCCTGGAGCTCAAGCCACATCTCATTGTGATCAGGTGGCTCCATAAGCTGGCTGTTCATGGAAGACTGGTGTGTGTTAAGGATCTTGTCCAAGTCAGCAATTCTAGAGTTCACTACACCAACTGCCGTATCCAGTTCCTCAGCATGTGCTTTGAGGTTTTGAAGGTCACGAACTGCTACTGTCAATCCGGAGATATCATGCTTCAGGTTCTCCACTTTCGCGCCCAGTTGGTCAACTCTGCCCGTGAGGTTCAAGATTTGCTTTATGCTGTTGAGACAATCCAAGCAAAAGAATGGAACTATAAGTTTCTATAGTTGCACTGCACGTATTTCAGTAATGCACAATCCACAGCAGTTCTGGCAAATAATTTGCTGGCATTGATCACACGGGTAGCCAAACACCTCAGTTGCTTTTTTGGCCTCCTTAAAGACTACAGCAGTATTGCATTTGTGGCATTTTCCACTCATGGTGGAAACGCTGGTATCTACAGGTGAGACGAAGTATATATTGTGATATTAACCAAAATCAAAAAATAATGATTGCTGCAGATGAAACAGCCTATAGTTTGTTTTTATGAGATGTCGTCTATAATGCAGTGTTTTTGTCAGGGTTTGTGCTCCAATTCGATAACAGCAGTCAGTAGTGGAACTCAACCGAAAAAGTCAAAATAACTACTTATTCCTTTGGGGGAAGTCCAACCCTATCACTGTGCAAACATTCACAAATCTCTGTTGGGAATAACCAGCACAAATGACCAACTTTACAGGGAAGATAACAACACATGTCAAACACAGACAACTGCAAATAATAAGTATGCAAATTAACTTTATAGCTCTAAAAATGCGATATGTTAACAGTTATCAGACATGCTTTATTATCATAAATACATAGTATTTGTAGACAAAGCTTATTAAATTAGATAAGTATGTAACTAATTTAGAAAATAAAATGTTACAAATAAAAAGTAAAAATAAGAAGTTAAGAACAAAAAGTTAAAAACAAAAGGTTAAAGCTTAGAAAAGCACATTAAACGGACACCTAAACTATATATAATAAATAACAGAGTTTACTCCCAACCATCTGCAAAATAGTCTTCCAAGCTATAAAATGCCCTACTTTTTAGGAGCGATCCCATAAAACTTATAAGAGTTCTTGCAGTTTTTATATGATCTGGCAGATGGTTAAATATTTTAATGCTTAAATAAATTAGGGAGTTCCTGGTTAATTCGCTTCTAGGAATGGGCATTGGGATATTACTATTTTGTCGGGTAATATGGTGTCTCTCAGAGCCAAAATTGGCCAGACACATTTAAATTTTTATATATATTCCACTATAAATAGACAGCACAATGTCAATATCTTCAAGTCCCTGAATAAAGGCCTACATGTTTTGCTCTTGGGCCTATGCGACCAACATACCTAATAGCTCTTTTCTGCAGGACAAAAACAGAGTTAAAAAGATACCGAGTGCAGGAGCTCTAAAATGCAATTCCATACCTCAGATGACTCTCTACAATGCGACTCGCTCTTGAAATAAGAGATCAATCGTCTCAAATCGACCCCCGTCGTTAAAGAAGTTTTCACCTCAAATGCGACACCAATAAAAAGATATAGATCTATAGGATATAGCTTGCGAGAGAATGAGATAGAACACGTTATAAGCATATTGACCGATGCTAAACGGTATGCATAAGTACATTTTATTCTTAAGCATCTACACGAGTCATGCCGCCGGACGAGTCCTAGGCTGCGCGCGCATTACAATACAATAGTTTATTCATAATATAAGAAAAGAGGAGAGGAACTCGTTTATTGACAAAAAAAATAAAAAATATAGTGAAAGGAAAACAAAGCAAATATGTAATTGTAAACATGTTTAATTATTATATTAAAAAATCTAATGTAACCAGAGTCAAAGAACTAAAAATACATTTACCTAACACAAAATAATTAAAAATCTAATTGGAATCAAAGTTCCAATTAAAAAAAAAAACATATTTACAACATAAAAAATAGAAAGCAACATAAGTTAATTGGAAGGATAATAGGTTCAAAAACAGGTACCAGGAAACGCATCATAGGTAAAATAATTTGCATTTAAAGATCCTTTACACAAATAGGGCACTATGTAAAAATCAACCTCTCCTATTGGTCGATCCATCTCGTATTACGATATGTCTGCGTGATACAATCGATTTCTGTCAAGAGCTCTTGTGGTGTAGAGGTTTAGATCGTTAGGTGTCACCTGGAAAACGCGGGTTTGAACCCCGTTGCTTTTTTTATTTATTTTTTTAAAGATATGTTTCTAAACAGCTTTTTTTTCTTGATTTTGGGTATGTCTTGGGTTAGATTGGGTTAGCACCTGGATAGTTTCCTTTTCTTGAGCCCCCGTAGCGAGTGAAGCGAGCGGAGGGCCATGCGGATCGACCAATGGGAAAGGCCGATTTTTATATAGTGCACTATTTGTGTAAAGGATCTCATAATGCAAAATAATTTACAGTTTGTTTAGCTGTAATAATAAATTGAGATCCACACATGTACATGGGCACACAAAAATATCAAATTACCAGTAATTATAAAGATTTTTAACTCAAAGGCTGTAAATGTTCATATTTTTCCTACTTTTCGTACTGAATTTCTATGACCCAGGCTAGTAGTAGAATTTTCCTTTCGCACTGTTGCCACATCACACATAGGATAGGCGCACCTAAATATCTCTAACGTTTACATATTATGTGTAAACGTTAATGTTGCCATACAATTATAAATTTATTACACATACCCTCAGAAATTCAGGGAAAAATTACAAACTACGGCGCGTTTAATCCTCTGAGAAGCTGCATTTACATTCAATTTAAAGTCCAAGTCAAAGTGCGTGCAATTCGCAAATATGTCATTTACATTGAACGAATTTTTAGGTTACGTAATTATACGTATGGAATGTTTTATTTTGTGTGTTGTAAATTGCCAGATAATTACAAATCATTTTTAAGAACAATTCCTCGTTGAAATCGTTTTTTTCAATTACAGTGCTTTCAAAAAAATCATTTTCATCAAAGTGGGGGCTCTTCAAAGTCCATTTTACATGTGACCGAATTGTTTGATACAAATGTTAACTTATTCTAACACAAAATTGAAATTTACCTAATCCATAGATAAATTAGATCTAACCTAAACAAAGCAACATTAAGAATATTAAGATAAACAAAAATAATCTAACCTACAAATTTATTTTCTGCTTGCGTTTGGCAAGCAGCTTAACAAAATTCAAAGTGCACTTCAAAGTCAACTTCGAATTTCGTCCAATGTAAATGCTACGTGTTGTCACCACCGATCTCCTATATGGAGATCGGTGGTTGTCACCATATGACAAGCAGGCAAATTTCAACTTGAATTTGACTTCAAATTGAATGTAAATGCAGCTTAACTTCCCTTTCTCTACCATTTCCACTCACGTCTACCTACACTAAATTTTTGGCCTTTAGGCCTGCGCATTTGGCAGTAGCCCAGTGTTCTAATATTCTACAGATTGCACTTCACACATGCCCCTCCGCTCGCTTCACTCGCAACCAGGTAAAACTAACGAAGGCAATGCTCAAAATCAAGAAAAACATCTGGAAAATATGTAAAGTAGCACGTACACATGCGTGAAGGCTTAAAATTAGTGTAGCTAGACGCGCATTACCACTTCCACCCGCGCTTGGCCTGCCCTGCTTGCGTCATAATATTTTCATTATTATTTCAATAAAGATGGCAGCTTGAACATACGTATTTTTGAAAGCAAATTTCGATTACTTTGTTACAATGGCTAAATTAAGCGTTAGTGGTTTATCGAGTGTTAATAATTGCCGTGTAAAAAGTGTTTCTTGTGCAATTCCAATCCACGTTAGGTCGGAACTTGTCAAAAAAAAATCCACTTTGCATTTGAAACCTCAAGGACATTTTAAAAGGAATTGTTTTAATCGTCACGTTACAAACTATAATTTTTGGTGGTTAACAGCTGGGTGTATGCGTCCTTGTTTCGGTGTCTAAAAATCACTGTGAGCATAATGATGTGGTCTGCAATTACGGCCCCCGTGGGCCCCAACAATCGATTATTGTCTCCTCCCTCTGCGAAACGCCATCAGCACAGAGAGTTTGGAATGTTGGTCTCCTCGCTGCCCATAGCCCCGGGAAAATCTTTTAGAAACCCCAACTTTGTCAACAGTTTTAACAAATATCAAAACAATTTGAAACCCGTTGACAGCTCAGTACAAAATAATTTTAAAAATTCTTGTCATAATCACATAATAATAGACTCTATAAAAGAAAAGTGTCCAGAAGTCATACCCAGTGTGGAAGACAAGGAAAAATCTATCCGTGAAACTGAACTAAGCTGTAAAATGTGTGTAGATAATAATACTAACATGCATAGAAAGAGAGAACATGCACCAAAACCAAAGAAGAAACTGGGCAAAAAGTCGCGGCAGAATCTTAGGAGAAAGGAAATCATCGATAAAATGCAAGAAGAATCAATTAACAATTTTTCTAATGACTCCCTGGATAATAGTTTTAGCCCCAAACCTCACAGTCTGATACTCAAAGATTTCATGAAAGCAAAATCTCTCCCTGACCTTCACTCACCCATAAAAAATATTGAAATTCCTCTATCTAAATCCACAGAAATGCATTTATCTACAGAACCATCACCCTCAGAACGGAGTCGTCTATGCTCAGTCACAGACAGTGAGGATTCTTTCATTATATTCGAGCATACAGATAACGAAGAGCATACAGATGAAGAGAATAGTGAAAATAATATGTCTCCTTCTCATAGAAGGAGATTGCCATCTTTATGCGAAAGCGAAGACAGCTTCATAATGTTTGACAGGGAAGGTATCGAAGATGATGTATCTGTTGGAAGCAGTAGCGATCAAGAAAGTAGCTGTGATGAGTCGGGAGGCAGTGACAATGATGAAGTTGATTCTTCATTTTCTATAGTAAATCGCAAAAAGGTAAGTTGCTGTAACTATAATTGTCAATAATTTTCTGTCTTTTATACTGTCAAGTGAAATTAAAGAGCATTAGTTTTGTTAATTCAAATAGGTTTTCAATCCGCATTATTATTATTATTAATCCACGTAAGAATTTCTGCCTTCGCACAGGCAAAAGGGAGGCACTTAGCTAATTGTCTGAGTTAATTACTTTATTGCTGTACAAAGGATTATTCAAAAGTAAAGAAATTCGATAATCTAGTCTTTTATCTCCCTTGCTGAACAATACCAATAATAATATTATAATTTTTATAACTGAAGCTAATCTATAGTGCTTTCAATTACATAATTTATGTTAATTTTAAGAGTGATTCTGTGCCAAGCTTCATGGCACCCTAATTAACTGATAATGGATGATATCTATGTTTAACAATCAGCCATCATCTGCATGCTAGTTTCTACTCAATGTTATCAAGTAGTTCCTTACATTAAGTATTGTTTTATAATTTGATAAAAACATTATTAAACATTTTTGGTAACTTGGCAATAATGAAACGGAAAGTGTTTCTGTTCTTTTTGCTGATGATACATGATAGGGTGTTTTTCATCTGGTTGATTTGGTCAGTTCCTTCGGGGGGAATTTTGCCATATAATACATAGACTTGTATTATTCATACTCGCCCTTGTGTTGTTACAAGGTGTTTGTTATGATACATTGAAATGTCGAAATTTTGCCCCATAAGCATTTGGAGAATTTGCATTCTGAGATATGTCTCAATTCAATTTACATTGAACACTAATGTTTCTTCAATATTCCATATAGTAGAAAAATTTATGTAATATGCTATTAGAATATTGAATACTGTAAAAATGTATAATCCTTATTTGATTGCATAGGTATTTGGATAATCAAATAGCGAACTTTCATGAACAAAAATTATCTTTCTAGAAAATGAGTTTGTTGATAAATGAGGACAAATTCATTAGAATGTTTATTTTGGGATATGCTGTGTGGGTAGATGTTCAGGAGGTTAATAGACTTATTTGTAAATTATATTTTAAGTACCTACCTACTTAGTTACTGACTTAGTTCATATCTTAATCTCACTTAAGTAGTTTTGTCTTATTTTAAATATTTATATTTTAATATTATTATATGCAATACATTATGCCTAAGAAGTATCCTTTTTGGGAGATGGATCATTTGCCGATGGCTTAGGCAAATCCTGACAATTGTTAGCCGCAATTTGTAACAATCAAAAACTAGCATCTGGAAAGATGGTTTCAAAAAGCACTGCTAAATTCCTATGAATTTAATATATTATCCTGATTAAAACCTTCCCTTTGCTGGCAACTCGATTCTATTACTGATTGAAATTTCGCAAATGATCAGTACAATGAGATGAAACCTGTATACCTTTTTGCCTTGCCTAAAACGAAAGACACTAACTACCAAGTAGTACTATTGTCTTTGCTAAAACTAATCTAATTAATTTGTGAAGTTTCATGATGTTACACAAAATTATTAGTATCATACCTTTGCTTTTAGACTAATGTAAAAACAAGTAGGTATGTATATTTCAAACCCATTCCATTCTGATTATATGGGCAGTTCTAAACTTCAAACTTTTATTCAAGTATTCAATATAAAATATATCATTCCTTACGTCAGCGGTACCGTATATAAGGAGTAAAAAACATTGTTTGTTTATAGTTTATATATAATTAACGATTCGTCTATTCTATTCCACAATATAACATATTTAAAAAATACTCAGACTAAAATCAAAATATATAACATGACATTTCAAATTAGGCCAACAGAATTAAGAAACACATTAAAATTTAAGTAGAGAGATTAAAAGTAGGAAATTGGAGACAATATTATACAATACAAGAGCTTAAAATACATATCACAGGACTATTAAGAACTCGTCTATACTATAGAAGGCTCTACTCAAAAGGAAAGTCTTAATTTTATTCCCAAATTAATTGTTACCCAGCAACTTAACATTATTAGGCACCCTGTTATAAAAAAAACTGGAGCAAAGTGATTTACTGAGATATAGCTCCTATGTAGTCTTAGAAATTCCAATTGAATGCTCTGTCCATTCCGAGTGCCGTACTTTATTCAATAAACATTTACATATACATATGTCATCATAACTTGTAGTATAAATTACTGGTGATAAAAATTATATTGGCTATATCTGGTAACATTAGAGTGGGCATAAAGTAGGCACTCCAAAATGTATCTACTTAGTATAGTCAGAATATAGAGTATACTCTGATACTATTATGTCTTAGCCACAAGGGCTTCTTGATTTTTTTGCATGTCACTATTATTCTGGTCAATTTGGCATTAATAAAATCTGGAATGTTTTTAAACACAGTTTCTCATATTTTTATAAATTAAATACGTGACAAGCCGTGTATTTAAGTCAAAAATGTTTAGAACACTAACAAAATGTGCCTCTTCAAGAACCGTAGCCACCTAGTGACATGCACATACTTAAATGTCTTTATATCAAATCAAATCAAATAATTTATTAATGTTAACACATACAAAGATGTTTACACACGTCACAAGGTTGGATTGGAATAGATTTTTTTTTAACAATAAAAAATAAAACCCCAATCTTTTTTTCAGTAAGAAGCTATATGAAATATGAAATCACAAGTGACTTACAATTAAAATAAAATACTTACACCTAAAACAAATCAAAATTTACATGTCACAACTTAGTCACAGGTTAAAATCCTTAAAATTAAAATTATTGGAGTAATAATCCTCAAGAGAGTAAAAACTTATACGTTTATAAGATACCCCTTCACTGCCCTACTGAACGTGCCAACAGGCAATTCTCTGACCCCCCGTGGCAACAAGTTAAATGCCCTAGGACCGTAATAGTTGGTTCCAGTCTTCGTTTTACTAAGTCTCTGAAAATCAGGTACTATATTAATGTTGTTGCGAGTACCATGTCGATGGACGTTGGCATGCCTGATATAGGAGTCTTCGTTTGATTTGACGTGGACCAGACATTGAAAAATATAGAGACTGAGCAAAGTTAAAATATTTAGCCTAGAAAATGCGGATCGGCAATCCTCCCGATAACTTAAGCCATCTACTACACGAACAGCTCTTCTCTGGAGTGAGAAAATCCTGGAAGCCGAAGAGGCATGTCCCCAATTAAACAGGGAGTAACATATTAAGGCCTGTATTATTGCATGGAAGGCAATAACCAAGACTGGCTTCGAGAGGTGATCCGATAAACTCCACAATAAAAAGATGTTACTTGCCAATTTTTTAGCTAGGAACTCGGTATGATGGCACCATGTCAACTTCAGATCCAGATACACACCCAGAAAACGAACGCTCTCACTGTTATCTACTGAACTCAAATCTCTAAGTGAAAAATACATTTCCTTAGTTTTTGCGTCATTTAGGCATAACTGATTAGCTGAAAACCAGTCATTTAGGCTTGCCCTTGTCTGCCCAAGTAATCCCCGCGTAACTGACAGGTCACGATGGACATTCAGAGCTGTGGTATCGTCTGCAAATAAAATAATTTCACCGTTATCACTCATTACTTTTATGTCGTTAATATAAATAAGAAATAGGACCGGTCCCAGCACAGACCCCTGCGGTACCCCAAATCTCACAGGTAGTGCATTAAGCTTATTCCCGTTCAAAGAAACAAATTGTTCCCTGTCAGTGAGATACAATCAAGAATATTCACGCTATCAGTAGTAAAGTTATAGCCTTTTAGTTTTGCAATCAGTAAGCTGGGGGAGACACAGTCAAACGCCTTGTCTAACATTAAACAAATTACATTTTTCGAAATGGATAACTAACTGGTTTTTAAGAGCTTTTTAAAAAATTTTCCCAAAGACCGGAATGATGGAAATTGGTCTGAAGTTTCCAGGGACATCCTTAGGCCCCTTTTTATGAACAGGAATTACTTTGGAGATTTTTAGGCATTTGGAAACACACTCTTCCGCAGGCATTCATTATATAGTCGGGTTAATGGTATATAAATTTCATATGCAATACATTTTATAATTTTGGTATTAAAACCATAGAAATCTCTACTGTCCTTGTTCTTTAAATTAAACATGATATCTCTCACCTGATTAAAAGTCAATTCATGAAACGAAAAGTTCTGAGGGCCCACAGTCGTCTCAGAAAAATACTCAGCACTCGACCTGGAAGCCACTGGCATGGTGTTGATCAATCTCTCAACCTCTCCAACAAAAAAGTTATTAAAATCGCTAGGGCATAGGTGAGTTGACGTAATATTATCCTTAGATTTGTTTTTCTATTTACCTATAACCTTCCACATAGCTCTGGGGCCGTTTGAAGAGCCGCCAATAAAATCATCATTTGCCCTCACCTTAGCCTGCCCGATCGCTCGTCTATACTTGATTCGAAATTCTCGGATGATGTTCGGCATCCTAGGAATGTCCCCTGATCTCGACATGTCAGTCAGAAAACCCAAGGTTTCCCGCATTTTACGCAGCTCGTCATTAAACCAAATTATCACCGGGTCGCTGTTGACAAAAGGTCTATTCCTCAGAGGAAAGGCATCAGCCTCAACCACCTCCACAACACGATTCAAAAACACCACAAACTTAGCTTCAACAGTCACCTCGGTGTTCTCCAAGAAAGACCAATCTAAATCTTTCACCAATGTATTAAGCAAAAAAAGACCCTTCTGAGTCATTGGCCTGGTGATGACAGACTCTTTCGCAAGCACAGGCTGCTTAACCACTGAAAACACCATAGCCACGCCACAGTGATCGGACAGAGAAGCGTCGATCACTTGGGTTTCAAAATTTGATGTTATATTTATGATTATGTTATCAATGCACGCTTTTTGCCTTGTTTTATCATAAATCGTGGGATAAAGAAAAGAGCAGGCTACCACGTCCAAGAGAGCAGCAAGCCTTCTATCTAACACATTATTAAAATTAACATTGAAGTCTCCATTCAAGATAACATCGACATTTAGCATAGAGATTTTAGCTATAATTCTATCAATTACTTCCATAAAAACACTGAAATCCCCTTTTGGTGATCTATAGACTGTCACTATAAGTAAGTTAAATTTGGATACCTCCACTGCACAAACTTCACAATGTAGTTCTACAGATAGGTCAGTAATGTCTGACTTTTGTGTACATAAGTCTAAAAACTGTTCTGGCGAATATTGCCACTCCGCCATGTATAAAATTCGACCTGCAAAAACTGTCTATCAGATGGTAGTTGTCCAGATGTACAAACTTCAACTCATCCTCCAGCATCCAATGTTCAGAAAAACATAGCCAACCAAACTCGAATTGTTTGGCGTCAATTTCATTTACCTTGTTTCGCAAGCACTGAATGTTTAGGTGCAGTACGGACAGTTGATTGAGACTAGGGTCTGCCCCCTTATATACAGTGTGCGACTCCTTTTTTATTACAGATGTCGATGAGGAGGGTCCACTTAAGCCTCTGATTGTAGCGGTACCCTCTTTTTGACAAAAAATCGTGAGCCCAAAGCTCCACTAGGCCACACTTCACGTTTCCATACATCTCGAAAGTGATCTTGTAGTATTGTCACTTTCATAGATTTATACAAGTCCGGATGTTTAGATAGATGCTCGTCACATTGCACCTCTGGAAACTTTCCCTGCAACAGCCTTGTTAAGTCCTCAGGTCTCGTTCTAGGATCAAGCCTGGTAACATGAACAGATGTAAGCTTCGGTACTGTCTGTGTTTCCTTGTTTTCATGATTACCCCCGACAACAAATCTACGGGAACGCCTATTTCGAACCTGCTCCCAACCATCATTCTTTGGTGTCGAATTATCACACAACTGTTGTATTTCGTGCAGTTTGGTGATTGTTTGGGCCCCCTCGACAGCCTTTTGCACGTCTGAGCCTTGAATACGTCCCCCGTGATGATCTTTGCTCACAATCTGTTGTGATCAGCCCTCGTGTTTGTTTTTGTTTATAGTTTTAGAGTATCCACTGTAATTTTTGGTTATGTCAGATGAAACCCGGGTTGCATAGGTTACAGGTCGAAGAGTGACTTGTGTTGCCTGCGACGCAGGGAAAACATCGTCGTCTAATTTGTCCATGTTTACGTTTTTTTGTTGGATTGAAGATCTATTGTTCGTTCTAAAGTTTCGTTTCTAGATTCCATTTCCTTGAGTAATCTCTTCAAAAGCCGATTTTCCAGCTCAAATATATTTCTAGACGTACTATCGTAATTTTCTTGATTTTTGTCATCATCAGGTAATTCAGTCTCGTGGCGGCATGCAGGATTCTTTAATTCTGCTGCTTGCACCATACATGAGGGATGAAAAGTATCTTTCCATTTTGAACACTTTATACTATTTATAGCGAATTTTTTACAAGCTTTACACAAGTTTTTTACTTCGGTACGCTTACGCG
>MU185997.1:26568-44501 GCA_016904865.1 Pissodes strobi
TAAATATCCAGACATGGTAGAAATAACACTTTTTCCCGAAAAAAGAAAAAATTATATGCCTAGTTAGTATCTACTAAAATATAAAAACATATCCAAAGCGATACTAGGAAAAGCCTATTTTTTAGAAATTTGAGCACTATATTTCAAAACTACATAATTTTCTTCTTAGAATCATCCAATGATTATAACCCTTAAGGATTAGCACAAATATTTTAATAAATCTTTTTGTTTTTGTTTTCAAATTTTCCACATACTGACCGCGACTTTCTATAGATAACCCCCAACATTTGTTATTGTTCTGTAATATCAGCCATATATTTTTAATCAAGTTATAAAATAAAGAGAACAATGTTTTTGAACCCGTTGTGTTATACTTAATAACTATAGCCATTTCGTCATCCTTTTGTTGGAAACAATATTGAAAGGCGTATTTTACTGTTATAAAAATACATTTATTTTTATATTAAATAGTTACTGATATAAATCTTTGTATGTAGATATACATATTCTTTTTCATTTCATATTGTCTAAAATTGTGTCAGCAAAATAAATCAATTAACAAACATTCTCAGCCCCCCCTTGTTTAAATACATCACTTAATTACTACTTAAGACAACAGAAAACTGAACTTTGATCCTATTTATTTAACAGGATCCTATTTGTTTCAAATTGTATTGTTTAAAGATAAATACTTCTCAGTCTAATACCCTACTGATCTATTCCAAACAAATTAAAAATAACCAGTTTCCTGAGCAAAATGAAAACAAGGAAAACAACACTGTCGCGTTCGACAAAGAAATCACGTAGGTATGGCACTTCTGGTTTAATGTATTTTTTCTCTATGACCGTAATATGTTCTATGAAGCAGATAATTTTAATGCTTCTTCATATTAATTACTTCCTAAAAATATATGATTCATACAACACATCGATTATGTGGTCATCCTCATAAATGTGTTAAATTGACGTCTTTTAGAAGAAATGAAATTATGAAAAAACATATGTAGACATGCAAAAATACACCTAATGAAATTTTCAGGTTCGATTTGCCCCGCCCGAAAAATTGTGTGTAGTCCACCCGATGATTAAATGGGCTTACGCCTATCAGGCAGCTAGAAAGGGCCCGTGGGAGATGTACATGAGGGACAGGTCCAGGTTCAAAGACAGAGCGCTACAAGTTGAAAGAGAGATTCAACAAATATTCGATCTCCAGCATCGGGATAGAATTTATAGAGAGAGGTTTGAGCATTTGGAATAAGTTCAAAAAAAAATAACAAAAACAAAAAATAATGATCTTGGCACAGTGTGTATTGGCTTTTTTATTTATTTCTTGTATAACGACTGAGTTCATATAAATTTACTCAACTAAATTCACTCTATTAATTACTTGGTTAGTCGAGTTCAAGGAGGCCCGAAACTAAACCTGATACTTCTTCCTACATTGATTATTTTATTGGTAAGAATGTGTTTTTATGGACAATTTGTAGAAAGAATAACAAAACATCTAAAATCACAGTAAGTACTGCAGCTGACGAAATACTCGGGAATCCTCTGCAACAATAATTTTATTCATAAAATCCGAGGCAACAGAAACTGTGTCAAGTTCATATCAAAAACGTCTTGGGCATATTATAATGATCTCGCTACTTTCATTGAAATTCAGGCTATGTATGTTGCATTGCATTACATAAATTTACATCAGTGCTTTTGTAGTTTGTAATATTTTCGGATACCATTTAAAGCATAATAACAATACATGATTTATATGGAATGACATGCTTGAAGATAGAAATTTGGGGCCAATCAGGAGAAAAATGCCTGGCGATCGATGCAAGCTGAAAGTTTGCTGTGGAATTAATGCTGCAACGTTTTTGTGTTATGATTCAGCTTGATCATTACAATATTCCCACAGCTGATTAAATCATTATTTTTTTTTATAGGAGAGATTTTTTAGTTGACTGCATATTTAGTCAGGTATCATGCTTTTTTTAACTGAACTGAAAACGACGTATTATTTTCTGAATATGAGGCAATCACTTGAAATATTTCATGATACCATGTTTTATTTATTAATCATCGTTCCGCTATGGGGGGACAGTTCTGGACACTGAACTTTATAAACTGACTCAATGTTATTGTGGAAGTGACTATGCAAATTAATAGCTTTGTTTACGATCTGTTATAAATATCGAGAAAAACAGGATGAATCAATGGATTGCAAAAGTAATTTTGGCACCTTAACTAAAATTGAAATCTTTTTCGTTATTGGTGTTATAAAATTGTATCCTTAAAACTCAAAATAACGAAATTTGTTTGCCTTCATGTAAGTAGGTACCAACTTTTATTAAGAATAAAAATGAAAAGATTCTGATTGGTTATAAAAAGAAATTTGATATGTTGGCTATAATTCCTACTTAAGCAATTCCATTGTCCCTGAAATTCGTAGATATGGAATCTAAAATAAAATAGCATGATATCTAATTTTTTATCATAAGGCTGTGATAACAACTGTATCTTGTACATAGAACAATACAAGCTTTGGCTTATGCAATAAATATGATTCCAAAATGAAGGTTTTCCTTATTTAAACGAATTTACGTTAAATTCTCAATGTGTGTCTTTTTGCAGTTTTCTTTGGCTATTTGTTCATATTTTGACGCTGTTTTTTAAGTGTCTTATCTTAATTTATTGGTTTAGCTCTTGCCAGTATTGTTGTTGGCAAAGTACAATAACAATACATATTCGAAATTTTCGTTGTATATAATATAAATAATATCGATGTATTACACATTTTGAAATTTTCAACCTTAGAAGAAATGTGTTCAAGATAGGAAATGTTCACCCTGATCCCCGTGGTGTGCAATTTTTCCTGAACACACTATATAATATATTGTGAAAACAGTTCTTTTCTAAATGAATATATTCAAAATTTGATAATTTCTGTGAATCTCTTATCTCTTAATTATTGATTTAACTCTGTAGTGATATCTTATAGTTCCATACTTTTAGATTAATTTGTAAGTTTCGTTAGGTACATACATTAAAATTAAATATGTATTTTTTATAGGGCGATGTTACAACTGAAACGGCACAGTGTCCATCAAAATTATTACAATCAATATAAAATATGTCGATACTGAGTACAAATTTATAATTTAGATGAAAATTTCAGCATTTTAGTAGATTGATATAATTAATATATAATTTATCAAATAATACTATTGATTAAAACCTTTATTGGGCGAAAGTTTTAAGTAGCAAAGGCCGGTAGTTTATAGCCAGGTGAGCAATGAGTCTAATTTGCTGTCAAATTAAACATATACTTTTTTAATAATACTAATTAATACACTGCTTTTAGACGCTTCAGTACATGAATACTAAAATCTAAATCTTTATACCCTACTAAACCGCCTAACCGTATTTTGTTTTTATTGCACTGTCAATTATGTAGGTGTTGAAAGAGCAAGTCAGTTGCTCATTCGTATTTAAAACGTCTGTTTTTGTGACTTTTGGATTTCTAGGTAAGTACTCCAAAAGGTTTAGCCTTTTGCTTTTTGTTTCGGTGTGTAGAAGTTTGACATTATTCGTATCTATAAAATGGTTATTTTCTATACAATGTTTTGCGAAGCCAGAGTTTTTAATATTATTATCACAGTTCAAACAGTTTATTTTGTAAACACCAGATTTAGATTGTTTGTCAATTTTGTCTTTATTGTTTATTAGTGTTCTCCCTAGATTGTTCTTATTAACCTGAATTGTTTTACAACCAAATTTATTTAATTTTTTTGAAACTTTATCTGTAATTCCAAGAATTCCGAGAATTACATATAAAATTTCAAAAAAATTAAATAAATTTGGCTCTAAAACAATTCAGGTTAATAAGAACAATCTCAAACTCAATATATTTCATGTCAAAATACAAATGAAGTATTTACACTTGTCAATAGTAAAGTAAAATTAAAATTAAAATATGCTTAAAATAATTGAATACTAAAATCTTAACAATAAAACCAACAATTACTTAATCATTACCCCAGATAAACCCACACCAGATGCAAAAGATCGGCAAATTCCTCGTCAGCCAACTTTAACCTTAACGTGGCGGTTATACGCGGCCTGCACCAAATAATCTGGGTATGATTATAGAATTGTTCTTCAAAATTAAAATAGTTGGTCCGCACCAATTAAATAAAAACGTGGTTTGTTGGTGGACTGGTTCAGGAAAAATAAAAATTTGCAATAGCCATTTACTTTCTTTTTTCCTAAGGCGGTCATGGAAATCTTGTGTTAATAACACACAGCTGCTCTGACTTTTTACAGAAATTCCCTTAATACGCTTTATTGTATGTCGGTTTAAGATTATTTTAACATTGAAAATGTTTCTGTTATCCTAATATAGGGCCTCAAATAGTGAAAAAGTGCATGCTACATTTGCCACATGACGTCATACGCGTGAGATATCGTGTTAGTTTGTTTATTTAAACTTAAATTTGATCATAAGGTATCGGAATCCGTTCAAATGACTAAAATAAATTGGAACCAACTGAAACTAACCGAAAGTTGATTGAACGACTAATCAAAACTAGCCAAAAGTAACTAAAAGCACCAAAACGGGCTAAAACGTATCGGAACAGGTTACAAACATTAAAATAGGTTAAAACTAACCAAAACGAGCCAAATTTTAAGGACTAACCAAAAACATTCAATTTGATTAAAACATACCAGAACCGATTCAAACGACTAATAGAAATTGGAACTAGCTTAAATTATCCGAAAGTTGATTAAATAACTAACCAAAACTAACCAAAAGCAAATAAAGGCACCCAACCGGGCTAAAATGTATCTGAACAGATTCAAAATATTAAAGTAAGTTAAAACTAACCCAAATTAACCGAATATTGGCGACTAACCTAAAATAACCAAAAACATTAAAACTGGTTATAAAGTGTCGGAACTGGTTCAAATGACTAAAATAATTTAAAACTAACTGAATTCAACCGAAAATTTATTGAACGACTAACCAAAACTAACCAAAAATATCCAATAGCACCAAAAAGGGCTAAAACGTATCGGCAGAGAGTAAAAAATATTAGATTAAGTTGAATTTAACCGAAGTCTGGCGACTAACTTAAGTTGACCAAAAATATTTAAACTGGTTATAACGTATCGCAACCGGTTCGAATGACGAAACTAAATTGGAACTATCTGAAAGTAACCGTCATGATTGAATGACTAACCAAAAAAACTAAAATTGGTAATAACGTATAGGAGCCGGTTCAAATGACTAAAATAAATTAAAACTAACTGAAATTAACCGAAAGTTGGTTAAACGACTAACCAAAACTAACCAAAAGTAAACAAAAGCACCAAAAAAGGCTAATTTTCAGTTAGTTTTAATCTATTTTAGTCACTTGAACCAGTGCCGATACGTTATACCCAATTTTGGTGTTTTTGGTAAGTCACCAAAATTCGGTTAATTTGTATTAGTTTTAACTTACTTCCATAGTTTTAATCTATTTCGATACGTTTTAGCCCGTTTTGGTGCTTTTAGTTACTTTTGGTTAGTCATTCAATCAACATTCGGTTACTGTCAGTTAGTTCCATATGATTTTAGTCACTTGAACCGGTTCCGATACGTTATAATCAAATTTAATGTTTGTTTTCATTAGTCGCCAAAATTCGGTTCGTTTTGGTTAATTTTAACTTACTTTAATTCTTGTAACCTGTTCCGATAGATTTTAGCCCGTTTTGGCGCTTATGGTTAGTTATGGCTAGTGGTCCAATCAACTTTCGGTTAGTTTCAGTTAGTTCCAATTTTTTTAGTTATTTGAACCGGTTCCGACACGTTATAATGAAATTTAATGTGTTCGGTAAGTTTGGTTAGACGCCAAAATTCGGTTCGTTTTGATTAGTTTTAACTTACTTCAACTTTTATAACCTGTTCCGATACGTTTTAGCCCGTTTTGGTGCCTTTGGTTAGTTTGGGTTAGTCGTTTAATAAACTTTCGGTTAGTTTCAGTTAGTTCCAATTTATTTTAGTCATTTGAACCGATTCCGATACGTTATAATCAAATTTAGGTTTAAATAAACAAACTAACACGATCTCTCACGCGTATGACGTCATTAATGTGGCAAATGTTGCATGCACTTGTTCACGATTTGAAGCCCTATACTAGGAAAACAGAAACATTTTCAATGTTAAAATGCATTTTTAGATTGTCAGACATACAGAATAAATTGGTTAAAACAAAAGTTCCGATATCATAATAATAAAAAAATTTTCCCATATGTGGCCAATATTCTGGCGGACACTGTATAACATTAAAAATTTTTTAACTATAACATTGTATCTGCCAGTTTTCAGATTTAATTGAATTTCGTGCTCATTCGATGTTAGAATATGCAATCATTTTGGAAATAAGTGTGCTGGAATGTGCATTAAACAACATTTATACATACCTTTCAGTATCGCGGAGTAATTTAAATAATGATTTTTTCGCCACCGCTTCTAGTAGAACAATTCAAATAAAGGCACTTATAACCAGGCATTTTTAACAAAAATAAAATAAAGATTAATTATTTTTCGTAACACTCCGGACTAAGCTAAAAGACTCGCGTGGCTCGCGTTTAGAATCACACTAGAGCTTGCCCTGACTATTTCTTGAGATGGCTGGCCATCCCAAGGAGGCGGAGCTTTAAACGAATTCTTGTTTCATGCGTTAGGTGGGAGGTTTCGCATCTGGTGTGGGTTTATCTGGGTCATTACTAACAATTTTTATACGTCATAGTATACATAAATAAGTTACATACACATTTTAAAATTTATATTTAAGAAAGTCCTCCAGTGAATTAAAGCTATTTATTGGAAATTAAAAGTTGTTTCATTTTTAGTTTAAATTCCCCTCTGTCCAAAACTTTTATATGATTAGGGAGATAATTAAAAAAAATTATAGACCAACAGCCTGGTCCACTTTGACACCTTTTAAGCCTGTGATAAGCTGGAATGAGCAAGTGACTTTGTCTTGTATCGTGGCTGTGGACTTGGCTGTGCATCATAAATTTGTGCTCATTCTCCTTTATGTATAGCAGATTTTCAAGTATATAATGAGATGGAAATGTGAGTATGTTTAGATTCTTAAAAGCCTCCCTACAGTCCTCTCTGAAACCCAATCCAGCCAATATTCGGACAGGTCTTCTCTGTAGTCCGAAAATCCTGACAGCAAGTGGAGAATGACCCCAGACCAGAATTCCATGGGTCATAACACTGTGAAAGATGAAGTGGTACGCTGTTTTCAGAACATTTTCGGAGACACAGTGAAACAAAATTAACCTTACCCAATCTTGATGCTACCTGCTCTATTTGCGCATCCCACCTGAGAGTGGGATCGAGATACACTCCGAGAAATGGAATGCTGGTTTTGCCTTGATTTATATTGTGGCAATCTCTGAGGGAGAAGACCAATCTCGCAGTCTTTTCTGCATTCATGTGAAGCTCATTTGCATTAAACCAGTCTCCCACCCTTGCCTGAGCAATATCAAACTGCCGGACTGCCTGAAGAACAGATCCCCCTGACAGGGAGACTGTGGTGTCATCCGCAAAAAGAGTGTAACTCTCCTTTATACTGAGAGTGGGTAGATCATTTACATATATTAAAAATAGTATAGGTCCAAGTACTGAGCCTTGCGACACACCTATATTTACAATTCCTTCTGCATAACTCACCCCAGCCACCCTGACAGTTTGAGATCTGTTTTTAAGATTGGATCTAATAAGATTAATACGATTTGTTCCAAAATTATGATAATCCAATTTGCTCAGCAAGAGTTCGTGAGACATGCAGTCAAACGCTTTACTTAAGTCACAGAAGAGGAGAGCATTGTACTAAAGATTTTCAAAAGACTCAAGAATATCTGTGATAAGATGTAATACATAGTGCTTCTGCCTGCTCGAAAACCAAACTGATTGTCAGTGACACAGTTGTTTCCCTCAAGAAATCCCATCAGCTTAAGAGCCATGCATTTCTCAACAATTCTAGACAAAATTGACAAGAGTGAAATCTTGTCACCAATATTTGTCACCTTTTTTATATACAGGCACAACAAGAGCTTTTTTCAAGATATCAGGGAAGACATTCTGGCTAAAACAACAGTTGATAAGTTTTGTGAGAGGGATGATAATTAAGTTCTTTATACATTTGATTAGTTTTATACTTAGACCAAATGTATCACAGCTGGTTTTATTTTTGGTATTATTTATAATATCTCTAACTTCATTGAATGTTACAGGAGAGAAAGTGAATGTATTAGGGGGAGGAATTAAATGTCTGAGGTTCAGTAGGGGGTTATGTTGACTCGGAGGAATTTGACTTGTAATCTAGGGAGAAGACTAATAAACAATAAAGGCAAAATTGACAACCAATCTAAATCTGGTGTTTACAAAATTTGTGTGAACTGTGAAGCTATATACGTAGGACAAACTGGTCGAAACTTAAATATTAGGATTAAAGAACACAAAAAAATCGATTTTACCTAATATTAAAAACTCTGGTTTCGCAAAACATTGTATAGAAAATAACCATTTTATAGATACGAATAATGTCAAACTTCTACACACAGAAACAAAAAGCAAAAGGCTGAACCTTTTGGAGTACTTACCTAGACATCCAAAAGTCACAAAAAACAGACGTTTTAAATACGAACGACCAACTGACCTGCTCTTTCAACACCTGCATAATTGACAGTGCAATAATAGCAAAATACGGTTAGGCGGTTTAGTAGGGTATAAAAATTTAGATTTTAGTAATTGTGTACTCTTGATAAAGGCCTCATCAAGCCGAAACATATGTAGAGTAAAATATCTTATTAAATTATTTTGAAGCATCTAAAAACAGTGTACTAATTAGCATTATTATTCAACGATGTTTCACAAGGATACTACCGCAGAAACTATTTATTATATACTTTTTTCACCGATTTTTAAATGCATTTTTGTAAATTAAGAAACGTACCAATAATTGACACTTTAAGGTGGAAAACTCCATTAAAAACGACGTAAGTCATATTGATTACTTTAGGTTTCATTTTTATTTTATTTTTTGGTATTTTGTACAAAAGAAATTTATTTTTTTTGTAAAAAAAATTTTTGAAAAATATATGAAGGAAGCACCAGTTATTGACAATTGGCATTTTATTTGAAAATTTGAACATTTATGAAAATTTTTTTATTTGAACATTTAAGGCGTATTTTAGGCTTAAAATATGGCCACATCATTAGAGAATACATATTTTATTCTATTACCGATGTTATGGATTTCTGGACGAGGTAGTTTTTCAATGAAGTCTTCTAACTTAATAGTAGAGATATCATTTTCAGCTAACTTAAAACAAGCTTTTCCGTTAATGGATCACAGCGAAACAACTTCAATATCATCCTTCGTGTATAGTGTTTGTATGACACAAACATAAGATAAGATATTTATTCATGTTACAACTTTACAGTTTTACATATGTCACATAAGATTAAAGAAATACTAACATGTTAAAAGTTATGAATAATTGGTTAAAAGAGACCTTAAACATAAAAGTAAAAGAAACTTACAAATACTTAAAGTACCCAATACATACGTTAGAAAAGAACATCATAAAATGTTAAAAAGGAAACTATATAGTTAGAGGTGCAGTCATGAATTCATCCACACTGTAGAAGCCATGACTCAGAAGGTTATTTCTAATACACAATTTAAACTCTTTAAAACTTAAACTCCGAGTGGAAATTCTTAATTTATTGTACAAATTAAATGGCAGTGAATTATTAATGAACTTCCGAAGTTTCAAATGAGGAGGTCGAACTTCATCAGCTCTTCTAGTATTGTAATAGTGAAAATCAGAGTTTTTGGTGTACAGATATTTATTTTTATGAATTTCAAGCAAAGAATTTAGAATATAGATGCATGGCAAGGTGAGAATTTTTAATTCAATAAATAATGGTCTACACAGTCTACAGTGTTCTTTGCAATGTACATTCATAATTGTTCTTATTGCCCTCTTTTGAAGCCTAAACGCTTTAAATGACTGCAAAGAATTACCCCATAGAATTATACCATATGACACATGGGAGTAAAAGAATGCATAATAGGCACTCGACAAACTATGCAAGTCCATGAACCCTCTAAGCTGTCTCAAAACAAAAATACTTTTGCACAAAGTATCTATACGGGCATGCCATGTAAGTCTATCATCAATGATTATTCCCAGTAATTTTACATTGACTCCACTGTTAATACGAGGACTACTTGAAACAATCAATGACTGTTTTATTTTCATTTAAATTTAGCTCATTACTCTCAAACCAGGTGCTCTCCTGTATTACAAGAGATGACATTTCAGCCAGTAGATCAGCAGGCTTATCACCGGATGAAAAGAGAGTTGTCTCATCTGCAAACAAAATACATGACTGTGGCTGTAGATGGGTGCACAAATCATTGATATAGTCCCATGACTGATCCCTGGGGCACACCAAACTTTACTGGACAGAGATGGGAGAGATTATCTTGATTCCCAGTGCATTGAGATCTATTTGTAAGATAAGATCTGAAAAAATCAAGAGCTACCCCCCAACCCCATAATATTGCTCCATTTTACTTAGAAGAAAATCATGGTTAACACAGTCAAAGGCTTTGCCGAGATCGCACAATGTTAAAATGGTGTGTTTTCCCTTCTCAAAGCCCTCAACTATGCTACTAACCAAGCTAGTGAGTACCTGTATGGTTGAAAGACCAGGTCTAAATCCAAACTGGCTAGGGTGCAAGATGTTGTGGAGTTCAATATATTTAGTTAGCCTTATTTTGATCAGTAATTCAAACAATTTACCAAGAACAGGAATAATGGAGATAGGGCGGTAATTGGAAGGATTAGTGAAAATGGGCACAACCCTGCTAACCTTCAGATCATCAGGGAATTCCCCCTTTTCAAAACATACATTAAGAAGTCGAGTCAAGGGTACAATTAAAAAGTCTTTTGTATGCTTGATTATGGCACTGTTCAGCTGGTAAACATCCACCGCCCTGGATTGACTTAAAGAACTTACAGCCTCAGATACTTCATTAGGAGTGACAGGACTAAGAAAGAATGATTTGGCACATGAGGGCATGGAGACTGTGGAGAAACCAAGATTTGAGTTGGGCATATTTTTTATAATATTTTCAGCAACATTCACAAGACCTGTTGGAGAAGCCAGGTAAGCTTCTGATGAGTCTATCAAAACCTTTGGTCCCCTTGATGCAGCCTCCAAAGCTGGTAAAATTATTTCAGGCTCCTTGGAATGGGCACTTTTCTCTGGTGCCTGGGTAGATCTTCCAGTTGGTTGGCCCTTAATAGGTACAGGATCTTTAATTTCGTCATTCGCAAGATTGATTTACTTCTGCAGGCTCGCCCCATCCACTGCTCTCTGCACTTGCTTATTGTTGATAGAGGGTTTATTGGTTCTTTTAGGAGGTTCAGAAATCCTCATTTCTGCTGAAGCTCCTTGCTGAGCCGAGGTTCAAAGAGAACACACATTTTGCATGTCCTCCTGTAACTTTCGATCAATTTTTGTAAGAAGAGCCTTGCCCAAACAATCTATTTATACCTGGCAGGAAGACTTTATAGTGTCACAAACACCAGTCAAAGCATTTTTCTATATTCATCATTAGCTGGTCAAACAGTCTATTAAGGTCAGGAGTTTGGGGTTTTGATAAAGTTTTAGCTATTGGGACACAATCAGAGCATGCAAATAGCAAGATTCTTTGCTTACTTAATCTTGTAACATATGCTTCTGACTTAGACAGTCTAGAGCAAGCATTGCAATGAATATTATTGCAATAGTCACAAATCATCTTGTAGCCTATTTCTTCCGAGGACAGACGATTTTTACACTTCGAGCAGGAACTCATAGTTACACTCCCCCAGTTGCAGAATACTATCTAAACTAAACACTTAAGATGAAGAATTTATTTCAGTTCACTATTGCAGAAAGTGATCTGGCAACGTTGCACCATTGATCTCACATGGATTCACTCATAGAATAGGTTATTAGAGGTTTTTTGGTGTTATTTTACAGAACCTTTTAGCTCAACAGATAAAGAAAATTTTAAACTGCACGGCAGTAGCGAAATTACAATTTAAAACGTAAAATTTTAGAAATTATCACTCACTTTGTTACTGACAACATAAATACAAACAAACAGCGTTGCCGCCTATCGCGCTATTCATTCTAGAATAAACATTTCTTTTTCCCTCCCAAAAACTTGGCTAAGATAATGTCTGACTTGTATTTTATCATATTGTAAATTGGTGGTTAACCTTAAAGTCTCTTGAAGTCAAATTAATTAATGACATATTATCATCCTTATCATCATCTTGTTCCTCTTGGTTCGAATAAATGCTAACATCATCTAAACTATCCCCGCTTTCCACCCACTCTTCAGCTGAATCTGATGTTGGAAAGTAAAACTTTCTTCTCTTTGGCTTTTTGTTGAACCTGCATGGCTTTCTCTTCCTTTTTTCGTTTCCTTTCTTCTGCTTTCCTCTTCTTTTCTTTTAAGTTTTTATCTTTCTCTGCTGGCTTTTTTTTTGTGGTATTACTGCCATTTTGCTGAAGTGATTTTTTCTTTCCTTCGTTTTTTGTCTGACTTAATGTCTTCAGGCCAGAATACTTCCTTTTTGAATGGTGTGGGAACTTGTTCATTTAATGATGACAGATTTAACGGTGTTATAGATTTTAATAAAAGGGAGTTAGTTGCAGACGATATAGCGGGCATTACTTGTTTTTCTGGAGTAGCGAGATTAACATAAGAATTTAGTGTGGGGTTCTCCTTTGCCAGGTGAAGACCTGAACATCCTGGCTTTGATATAATATTATCTTATTGTTGCAGACTTTCTCTAATAGTATCTTCATCCTCGTTCCTTAATTTGGCCCCTTTGTCAACATCAAGAATATTGATCGATTCTAGTGTCATTGCTGACCATACGCTAAATAGTGAAGTATTTTCGATGTTTCCAGGCCAATCAGCTTTAAAATTTGCTCTAAAGATTTTTAGTTTTTCGGAGGGATTGAATTTCTCCAGAACCAAAAGTCCTTCTTTTGCTTTAAGAACTTGTGCAATGTTTGCTGATTGGGTTGAAATTTTTGGTAATTTCACTTTCTCAACATTGAATGGCGAAATACCACAACTCCTAAAGTTAGTTTGTATGGTCTCTTTTGTAATTTTAGATTGGGTCTTCTCAATTATCCTTCCTAAACTCATTTCCATAGTTGTTAAGATGCCAGTCTCTTACAGATTTTTTCCAAAACAGCTTTAGGGTTTTGAAAACCGCCGCATCCATTGGTTGTGTTAAGTGAGTTGAGTGGATATAAGGAAAATAGTTCAATTCCGTTTCTTGAACAGAACTGTGACAAATGTAGAGTCATATTAGACACATGACTATCTATGAACATTAAAATTGGTCTTTTAATTGCGGCATTTGCTGTCACCAAAACTGTGAGATTCTCTTTTTCATTACTTGTTCCAGGATTGTACACACTTTTATCCCCTTTTCTTGTCAATACTTTGTCGGCCTTTGGCTGCAGGAAAAATGTACTCTCATCGGAATTGAAGACTCTTGTAGGGTCGTTGGTTATCTCAAACAAGTTTTTAGACTTTAAATAGGACTCTATTTCTTGGAACCATGCCCAAAGCTGTTGTTATAACTAGTACTCTTAGGTTTTGACTTGATCCAGTCATTGACACCCCTGCAAAAGTGAGGCTAGATAATTTATGTCTACATAAGTATAATCAAAACAATACTTCATAGTATCATAGTCTAATAAACACCCACAAATAGTTAAAAAAAGAACATCAAGCATAAATTGTCCACTAACCTTAACAATTTGGTTAAAGATTGCCCCAAATAACAAACACACTGCAAATATGGCGCAGGCGCATTAAAACTGAATATGAAATCAGCTGATTCGAGCTGATTCCACTCCCAATGGGTACAAGGTTGCCAAACCTCCTACTTTTTTACGATTTTCCAATGAATTAACTCTCTCCACCAAAATAATCTTATTTTTGAAGAAAAAATTATCAGTGTCAATTATTGGTACGTTTGCCTTATCATAATCCACACAATTTTTTTATATTTTCCCGGTCTTTATAAATTCAATAAAAACCCCCAATTGCTGTACTGGCTACAAAATTTGCACCTTTTTATCGAGGCAGGACTAGTGCGAGCAAAATGTTAATCAGCGAAAAACCTTTTTATAACAAAATTGGAATTTTTTTACTTCAAATAGATTTGTCGTTCGTCTCAATTATTTTGATGGACACTGTATATGAAAATTCAGTAAAATCATGATAAATGTATAATCATACGTTACGCAATAAGTACATACCTATTACTTGTAGGGATATTTTAATAATTATTTCATTGAGTTCATGTCTACAGTCTATCTTGTCTCATAAGAGAAGGTCATTTATTTAACGCAGACATTTTTATGTTAAAATCGGGGCTAGTAAATTGCTAATTATATACGGTACGTTCCAAAAATGGGGCACCAAATATAAATGGATTACTGAGCATCCTTACCTATATATATTTTTTTTCAAATTGGCTAATTCTCATGTAATTCCATTATGAGAATGCCACTAGGTACTTCTTGTGATTGTTATTTAGTGTCCTGTGGTTGTATCTGTAGTTTTATGTCATTATATTTTTAGTACACAGTAGAAATCATATTACTCAAATTTTTTTTATAATTGTTTAGTTTGGGTTAATTTAAATATTATGAAGTTAAGTATACCTATAGTTGAAGTTAAAAATCTCTTTCTGGCTACATGATATTTTGGGAGACTTGATACATCATGATATTATCTGCCTTAAATTAAGTCTTTTTATTACGTATTATAGGAAATAAATGTTAAAAAGAAGTTTGTTGAGTTCACTTTGTTAAACTTTTGCATCTTTTTCAGTTTCAATTAACGAAATCATTCTTATTTAGCAAAAATATAACTTGATTTTTGTTAACATTTGACGCAATTGTTTGTTCTCTGACATAACTATTAAAGTCTTACTGTGCAATTTAGATACCTTATCGTTTTATTATATCTTACATATTTGAAAAAGATAATTATTTTCGTGAATTTATAAAAATGTTCGCAAAATTCATAAAGCTGCTTTTACATTATACAAATTAACGGACATGTAGATTTCTTTCTTAATTCTACTGATCACTGATATGACGCATCTAGTTATTTGCTAAGCTCTAAATTTCGTTACTTTTCTTTAAATATGGTGCTTAAAATATAGCGTTGCTTACACGGGGCCCTGCAATGAATTCTGCGGAAAATTTAACACATGTTTGATGTAACACACCCTATATCTAAATTCTGCCCTTTTATACACTTTGACAGGCCGTTCGAATTTTCCTATCTCGGATTTTCATAATCTGTCGTCTGATGTTGACTTCCGGTTTAGCCGAAAGTACACATCCGTTTGTGACAATGAAGAAGTTAAAATAAAACCAGTGCAAACGTGCCATAATATGTAAGTTATTAAATTTCAAAGATTAATATTTCGAAAACAGTTTACTTAAATCTGGGGGTATGTTGTATTAAATATACTTGGAACTTTTCACGGAATTCAAAATTGATCTATTTGAAAAAAAAATATAGTTTTTATCTTGTCACAATTTTTGATTAGAACGAATTTTTTAGCTTGTGTTTAGTGTAGAAACCCGATGCACCACCGCAAGACCCTGTGTAATTATTATTATTATTATTATATTCTTGGTTCGTAAAGTAATATATTATCATAATATATCTAGTAATTTAAGATGTATTTGTTTCATAGTTTAAATAAAGTTACATATGTAGATCAGTTGAAATTTTATTTACGGATAGTGGCATAAAATCACATTTTCAAGGAATGCCCTCTTTGCCTTTGAGCGCCAAAAGAATTTGATAGGGTCAAGATAATTTACAAACATATTTGGAAAATGCATATATATTTGCGTATCGCATTATTCAACTCCGATAAATGGGTATTTTTGCAAAAGACTGAAGTTTTTGAAAAAATAATCTACTCTTAAATGGGCCAAAGCCAATATTTATATGCAATTGTGATATCTGTTTATCCTATTTATTGGTTCGCAATGGTTGAAAGAGCCCTACAATTGCATAAATAATACCATTGAAAGTATTATGTTACGTAAAATAAAAGTATAATATGATTTTATAAGTATGCGAAAAATCAAACAAACCCGATGTGGTATGGTAGGTATAGATTTTATTTATATTGTAACAAGCAAATTTTGGAGAGGCGACGTGCGACGTTCAAATAGGCGAGGACGTGACAACCCTGGAAAACGAATGGCGCCGCAGTAGAATCGAATCGGTGTTATATAATACGGAGTATATAGATAGATTAGAAATAAGGCGTAGATATAGTTATTGTACGATAGCAGAGTCGACTCATGGCGTTATGTAATTATGATAACTGTAAGTGGCGATATCACAAAAACTCATAACAAAAGGCGGTCGTTTGTTGCTATCCTTGACAGTAATGACAGTGGATTGACATTTGGCGATTTTTCAGATATTCACGATAATAATAAACAAGTGTGTGCTAATTAATTAGTGATTATTGTAAAAATTGTGGCGTATTTTAACTGTGTTTATTGGCATTGGTGTTTAAAAGGCGTTTCTCAAGTGATTTCCTATGGAGGAAGGCAGAAGTGACGAGTTAGAGCTCGATTACGAGTTGGAATTGAGCGACGGTGACCACGGCGAAGGCGATTTGGCGATGGAAGACGAAACAGTCTCCATGGTACATAAGCTGTTGAAAGGCGGTTTGGCAACTAGTATCCAGCAGATTGTGGCGGCCGAAATGGCAAGGGCGGCGAAGCAAAAGGCGACCGAAATGGTAAAGGCGACGAAACAAAGGGCGGCCGTTGGTACTGGCGGTATCAAGGGCATCAGAAATGGCGATAAATCAGGTGAGAGCGCTCCTCAGGCGGTAGTAGAGCATGCTTGTAGCGATAGGGCGGACTCCGCTTGCAGTTCGGGCTGTATGGCGTCAAGGGCAAGGGCAGGCGGCGACATTATTGACCCTTTCGATCCTGACAGCCGGGACTGTAACGTAGTCAGGTGGTTGAGCAAAAATTGATCAGTTGGGCGATATTCATGAATGGTCGAACTATGAGAGAGCGTATTTTATGCAGGCGAAATTGCAAGGCACAGCAAGGGGCTGGTTTAATCGGCTCGATGAATATGACCTCTCATGGGAAGACTGGAAGGCGGCTCTTAGGAAGGCGTTTCCTAGAGTGCATGACTTTGCTCAGCTGCTCAAGGAGATGATAGCGAGGGTTAAATTGGACGGCGAAACCATGCCCCATTATTATCATGATAAAATGGCGTTGATCGAAAGGTGTGGGCTTTCAGGCACAAAGGCGCTTTCGTGTCTGATTGACGGTCTACCTCTCGATCTACAGGCGAATGCGAGGGCATTTGGTTGCTCTTCCCCTGGCGACTTGTATACTGGCTTTCTTTCCTCTTTTGACAGATATCGGCGTCCATCAACCGATATTGTGGAAATGGAGGGGCAAGAAAGTCCAGGGTCATGCGCAGGCGAAGGCGACGAAGACTTTGCGGTCTTCTGAGGCGATTCTCAAATTGAGAGAGGCGTTTGGCGAATTTTGGGTATCCAAGGCGTACTATTTCCAACTGCTGGCGCAGGCTGGCGTTTACGAGCAAAGCGTTTGCTGACTTTTTGGCGAGGCGAGGTGTAAAACACCGAGGACGAAAGGTTAGGTTGAAAGGTGCATGCAAGTGAGTCTGACTGGCGAGGTGCAAAGGGCGAATGGTCAGGTTGAAAGGTGCATGCAAGTGAGTTTAACTGGCGAGGTGCAAATGGCGAAT
>MU185997.1:50185-99703 GCA_016904865.1 Pissodes strobi
GAGTACTCTCCTAAAATTTCAGAACCGCAACTATACCGCTACATATCTTTCCGGTCCCGTATATGATGATATGTATGGCCGTAATTTACGTCAGAAAACAATGATTTACTTCAAAAAACAATAAATTAGCAGCTGTTTCATAAGATGATTAAAGGAAACATCAGAAATCAGTGAGATATTAAAATGGTCCAATAAAACAGATATGTATAGGATAAAATAAAAGCAGCAATGGAGCAGGAAGCAGGAGAAACTACTGAAGATGACGAGGATAAGGAAAATAAAATTATTTATGGGACAAGTACGCAAGTAAAATAAGAAACTAAAGAGAAACTAAGAAAAAAACTAAAGCAAACACAAAAATTAAGTGGGATAAAAGCTTCAGTGTAAATAATTGTAATATAAAACTCAAGTGCGCTTAGAAAATTATATATACAAGACACTTAGGAGGTAAAATATAAATAAGGAAAATAATAAGTTGTATATACTGAAACTGAAACCAACTCAACATAAATAAACCTAATATAGACCCAAGTGTTAATAAGACAAGTATATAGATAAAAACACTTAGGAGGTTAAGGAACTGTATATATAAAATAGACAATAACATAATATAGTTATGAAGACAAATGAAACTAGAATAAGTCGTGTTAAGCATTAAAGTATAGGAGGGTGAATATTATTGAGAAAACTAGTAAACTAGGTATGCAAAATAAACAATATAAGCAAGAAGTGTTTATGTAATTGAGCATATGAACTGAAATAGCTGACTGCCATTAAGGAAGTCTAAGCAAAAATTTTGGTGACGCAGAGGTTCAAAGAGGGCATAGTTCCCAGGTGAAATGTTATATAAGCAAGAAGTATTTATGTAATTGAGCATATGGACTGAAATAGCTGACTGCCATTAAGTAAGTCTAAACAAAAATTTTCATGCCGTAGAGGTTCAAACAGGGCATAGTTTCTAGGAGAAATGTTATATAAGCAAGAAGTGTTTATATGATTGAGCATATGGACTGATATAGCTGACTGCCATTAAGGAAGTCTAAGCAAAAATTTTGGTACCGTAGAGGCTCAAAGAGGGCATAGTTCCCAGGTGGAATGTTATATAAGCAAGAAGTGTTTATGTAATTGAGCATATGCACTGAAATAGCTGACTGCCATTAAGGAAGTCTAAGCAAAAATGTTGGTACCGTAGAGGCTCAAAGAGGGCATAGTTCCTAGGTGAAATGTTATGTAAGCAAGAGGTGTTTATGTAAAGCATGAAGAATAAAGAAGAAGCATACATGGGTTGAAATAATTGAGGGAATATATAAGCAAAAGTTGTTTATGTAAAGTGAGAAGAAATATATAAGCAGAAGATGTTTATGGGATAAGGAGAAGCATACATGGATAAGGAAATAATGTAATAGCTAGTCACGTAATCATAAGCATAGATATATATAGAATAAAGTGTTTACTTAAAGTATGAAAAAAGAGTTGCATACATAAGGTGAAATAATTGGAGAAATATATAAGGGAGAGTTGTTGAGAAGCATACATAAGTTGAAACAATTGAAGAAATATATAAAGATGTAAGTATATATAATATGAGTTTAAAAAGAAAGTATACATATATAAGTAGTGAAGCTAGTAAATTAATTATAAATAGAATAAAGTACAGATTAAGTAAAGAATAAGGAAACCTAAGATATGGGAATGTAATATAAAGAAATTAGAAATAAAAGAATGGATATAGGTGTATAGAGAAACAATGTATACATATATATCAGAAATATGAATTAAATAGTAAGTTGTAAATAACACATATCAATTTACCAATTTACCAGTTTGTTTAAATCATCTCAGAAGGTACTGATGTGCACAGGCATCAGCAGTACCTCGAGTACTCAAGAACCAGTGGAAGAGCTATCCAGTTATAGGTTACAAGTTCTTCAAGAATCCAAACCTAAAAAGCAAATAAATGCTTTGGAAAAAAATAATACAAAAGGTTGAGAAAAGGGCAATACAATTTCAAAAGATATCTAAATAGTGGGAGGTATATGCAGTCGGATATAAATTATAACACAGCAGTGAAGACAGCAGCAGCGAAACACTCGATATCTGACAGAAACTGAAAATAATATAAAGGATTAAGACAGTAAAGATGAATAAAAAACATGAATAAAACTAAAGCTAGGCAATCATCGCAATAAAATCTAGCTACTTACCTACAGTTGTAGATAACAGGCGTGAGAATCCAGCAGATGCTACAAAAACCATTCCATGGACAGACAGGGGAAAACTGGAACATGTGGGGATTATAACATATCAAACGAATTCAAACCAGAACATAACTAAGCCTTTCAGTTCAAAAAGTGGTACCACAATGCCAAACGCTACAGTAGAAAGAAATGACGAACACGGCCACGAGTGTTCGAGGTCGACGACTTGACAGGGATACCAATCGAAGGAAAAAAACGAAGCACTATGACCTGGTCAGACCAGTAGAAGTACTCGGCGAATACTCGCTCAAGTAGTGATGGGGCAAAACCGACAAATCGATACTCAACAAAGCAATACGAAGCAAACATGGGTACTTTCGCTGCATCTTCCAGAGAACACAATGTAGCCACCAAGAAGTGAGGGACAAGAAAGAAGCTATTTTAGAGTAAAGTATATTTATTAATGTTACATATTAGAAAAATTGAATGCGCGTGCACATAACAAGCAAAATTGATATTTCATGGAACTAAATCGGTAAATTGTGTACAGAAAGACATTTTCAAACATAAACATATAAGTTCAATAAACTGCAATATTAGTACTATTGGTAAATTAATAAAAGACAGGACCGTCTTTGGAATAATTAGTGTATATGATTTCTAGAAATAAGTTCTATAAATTATCTTCCTGGAATTGAAATTATTTATACCTAATAAGAATAATAAGTAAGTAAAGATCAACTGGCATGGGATGGACGCATCCCCTGTTAGCTGAATCTATAGCAATTATTCAAAACAAGCGTTGATTGTCTAATAGGCGCCTGTTAGACAGTCAACGGTAAAAAAATAGACATTTCAATATTAATATATAAAATACGTGGTAAATAATAACTGTTGTGGAATTCTACATTCTACTTGTTCTTTAAAAATCTAGAATTAGAGTTATAAGATTTCTAAGATAATTTATAAAAATATGTTTCCTTTTTATTGCATGTATTTATTACTTGTGTTACCCTCAAACAGTTTAGTGTTATGTCAATGCTAAGATATATAGACTGCAGTGGATGCTAGAGAGAGTTACAAAGGATCAGCCTGGATCCAGAAAGTAACAAGACCACTGATGGCAGTTTATATTGTATAAGCTATAATATTACATTGCATTATGCGACAAGTTTTCTCGATTGAGGTCTTTCTTTTTTTTAGCGATAGGGGTCGTGTTTACGTTGGAAACTAACATTTTAGAGGCGAGGGAACGTGTGATCTATTAAAATGCATAAGCTACTAAATAAATATCATCCTGTCCTAAGTTTGAACTTGAACTTGGAAATTGTTATATAAACATTAAATGCAAACTACAGCACTTTTTATAATATAAATGCGCTACCGACCCTTCAGTTCGGCATGCTTTTGTTTCACCTAAAACCAGCTCCTAGGTTAGCTACAAGCTGCTTCAGGTTCTATCCTCTCCTAGGTTAGCCACATGGTTGCTTAGGTTCTACTCCTTTACTCCTGACCCAAACCTAGTAATCGGTTAGCCACATGGCTGCTGAGTCTAGGGGTTTCATAACCGCAGTAGTAAATGATGATAAGTTTGTCAGAGTTCTGAGAAAGTTGAGTTTCTAAGTAGAGTCTGTTAAATAGTTAAAAAGTTTAGTGAAATATTCAAGTGGTTTTTCACCTTAAATAAAACACAACATAAAACTCTTGAAAATCTATATTTATAAGACAGTGACCAAAGACCTATAAACAATAATTAAAAACCATACCTCTAATCAAGAAAGCATGCGCGCCTTAGTAATCGGGTATAATAGAATCCTATTTTAACTGAAGTGCTTTCTTTATCATCTCTTCTCACCCGACGTAAATCAATTCCGGACCCTCTGAACTATATCTACCCCTGCACGCTAAGCAAGGCGTGTCATCACGGATAAAACATACAGTGGCAGATTGAAGTCATTGTAATATTCGTGACAATACTTATTATTATTACTTATAAGTTTTCTCGTCGTTTTGTTTTGTGCCTTATAATTTAATCATAATTTTAATTTAGACGCTGTATTGAAAAACGCACGTCAAGCGGCAGTGACTTTCAATCCGCAGAGGACATTTTGGACCATGTCATAGCGAGTGCCGGTTGTAAGGATTTCTTCGATTCGGACCCCAATATACTAGAAATGCACTCGAAGCTTTTGATAGAAAGCAGTCCTCCACCAGGCATGTATTTTAGCAGCTCAACGCCTGTATATCCGCAGGTTAGTAAAGAAGTCTTGGTTACTTATATTTTAAACGAAGTATAAGGATACAGTTCCTGATAACCCTAATGGCCCTAGGCTCTAGATCGATAAAGCCTTGTTAGACCTTTCAATGGAAACTCATGAAAGCATGATTGGTGATAACAAGTCAGATAAAACATTCACTGATGCTTGCGCATATCAATTTTTGGTTAAGATGCTGAAAGACTATAATAAGACATCGTCATTAAATCGACTGATTTAGCTGATACTTGATGAAAATTCATTGCAAAATTTTAAAGGAAAACACAAAGAATTTAAATTTTCACAATTTACTATAACAAAACCGCGACATGTGTTTCGGCACACGGTGCCTTTATCAAACGGATGTGGGAGTGTTGTTGCTATTAATATTTGAAAGAAGGTAGAGAGTAAGGACAACGAAATAACTCGTTACTCTCTTCAAATATTATTACCCTTAGGTTTATGGTTTCCTTTCTGTTACCTACTGTGGTGTTTATTGTTTATTGTTTGCTATGATTGGTAAATGTTTAAACAAACTCTGTTAAGTTATTTTCAACCAAAACATATATTCCAAAACGAGGTACACAAATCTGTTCAGAACCTAACCTATCTCTTCTGTGTCTGTCATTTGTCATTACAGTTATATAGTAGATCAGCTGAACACTACAATTCTCCCCTGGCACAATTAAAAACAATCCTAAATATAAAAGTATGACATTAATGAAAAACAAGTAAAAACAAACATATGATAAACATACTAAAAAACATATGCACTAAAAACATGTAATTTTAAGATATACATAAAACAAATGAACATAACATTTCACTTTAAAATATCAATTTCTTACTTTATTACAAAATCTTCATAGCGGCTTGGCATTTTATAATATTTTTGGTCTCTCATCAGCCTTCACCATATTATCAGGATTCGCCATATCATCAAGATTCGCCATCGAGTCAAGAAATTCAGATGAGGATGTACTTCTTGTTTGGTCTTCATCTTCAGGGCTTCTGGACGTATCTTCTTGGGAGCTTCTGAAGTTCTCTTCTGAGGAGCTTCTGGAGTTCTCTTCTGAGGAGCTTCTGTAGTTCTCTTCTGATAAGCTTGATTCAAAAATGAGCGCAATGTCGTTGTTTGAGTCATTAAACAAAGATGGTTCAAAGTAGTTAGGTGAGTCGGCTTCTCTTGGTTCTTCAGAGTCGATTTCAGGGACCTCAACAGGATGATCTTCTCTCCGGCTGGTTTTCAGTTACTGGTGTTGGAGGGAGTGGGAAAGGATATTGTAATGGAGGGAGAGGATCATTGGCAAATTTCCAATGAAAGCTGGTTTTCTGAGTTGGTACTATCTGAGTTTCATCTCTACACGAAACACTCTTTTCCTTCGAATCTTGGTTGTTCGAAGGGGTCAGGAATTTCTTAAAGAAAGATGAATTCCTAGTAATGACATATTCATTTCTCTTGGCTTTTATTGATGTATCCATAATTTGTACAATTGTTAAAGGTGTTGGGTCATAGGCAGGTGTAAAAATATTTCTTTTTGTCTGTTTACACAGAACTATCTCCTATTTGAAAGTTATGGGACTTAGTCTTCCTCTTCTTGTCTGCATGCTTCTTCTGTTTCAATTTGTTCTTGAAATCCAGTTGTTTGATGTCTTCATATTCATTTGATTTGAGGTTTTTCATCTTCCTACCAAACACTATTTCAAATGGTGATTTTTCGGTTGTAGAGTGTGGTGTACTCAGTTTAGGTATAAACTTGGCCACATATCCGATCATTCCAACAAAAGATCTGACTTCACCTGAGCTTTCAAGAATTTTGAGGTTTAAAATGCTGCTCACCTTGTTCGGATCTGGATGGATTCCTTCGGAAGAAAAGACAAAGCCATAACATTTAATTTTATTGGTACTATAGATACATTTATGCTTGTTGATTGTAAGATTGTTATGTTTTAGGGTTTGAAGAACTGTTCTCAAAGTGGTATCATGCTCGGGTTTGTTCTTGGCAAAAATCAAAATGTCATCACTGATGTTGATAATTCCCTGGATATTCTGTATCACTTTCCTTAGAAGGTTGAGAATGTCGTTATGAATCTCGACTCTTCAGATAATGTTAATTGATGATACCATTCTTTTAGGTCGATTTTGCTAAACATTGTTGATCCATTTTGTTGTGTTATGACCTCATCAATTGTTGGTGTAACATGTCGTTCCCTGATTATAGCTTTGTTGGCGTTCCTCATGTCCACACATATCCTGATTTCATCTGGATTACTTTGGTTAGGTACAATTACAATTATTGGTGAAACCCATGCTGTTGGTCCTGTTGTCCTTTCTATTATGTCTTGCTTTTCCAGTCTTGACAGATCTGATTCAACTTTTTCTCTAATTAGCTTATCAAATGTACTTTTCAATAATTATCATACATTTGATATGTTTTCGTTAAAATATAGGTAGAGATATATATGAGATATAACTATTATTCGGACAAATTGAGATCAAAGTATTGGACGAAATATGTATAGATTTCATTTCTCTACATTTTTCTTCAAATGAGTTTTCATGTAAAATTAGTTTTGTTGTAAAAGTTAATAATAATTATATCATTAATTAATTTTTTTCAAAAAATTATTAGGTGAAATTTGTATGGTTTTTCGTTAGCTACATTGCTGCTTCAATGATTTTTGTTGCAAAATCTTTGTTTCAAGTAGAGTGCCATGGCCCAAGTTCCGACCTTCCGAACCACCACCACCTAAAAATATTCTATGGACATTTCTATTAATTCAACAATGATTGCTAATGTCGGATTTATCGTTTTTTTTTTCTCTTCCAGTTATTGTCCCCCGGTACGCCACAAGAACTACACCCCGACATCATTTCGAACCTCGCTATCGACTTGGCCGCAGACGAAGAGTGTCGATCCATCCAATTCCACCAGAGCAAGCCCAGTTCATCCGTCGACTCCGGGAGTGTCTGCAGGACCCCTTCTGACACCACCAAGAATGTTACATTTAATCCCCAGGTCATCACGGTAGACACCATCTGTGAGGTCAGTTACTCACCCCCAGTCAGGTGGCGATTATTTAAAGGGAAAAAACAAAAGCAACAGTTAGATTTACCCAAGTTACCGCCCGTTCCTAGTACCGTAAGTTCGGCACTTCCCATTAAAACAATTCTATCAAAGGGAAAACGGACAGAAGGTGAAACCACGTCGGAAAGACTCGCCAGTGAGGAAAATCAGTGTTTCTCTCGGACAGAGGCTTTGCCCCTTTTAAGCGGTTTAAGTAACAGTGTCGGAGAACGGACGCCCTCACCTAACTTTGTGAGAAGGAAAAAATACGTTTATCCGTCGGATATTGTAGTGATGAATAAACCACCACATGAAAGTGCCGTGTAGTTGAATAATGAGATACTTTATTTAGCTAGCCATTGATAGATTTTAAAATTGAAGCGAATTTCTATTATAATTTTTCAGGGGGAAATCGGCACCAAATGTAACAAGAGTAACAATTATTATTATAACGATTGAATTAGCCTGTCATATCATCTATGTTAATTAAGAATATATTTTTATATGAGTTGTATGCCTTTTTTCAAAAGTCACTTTAGTGGAGCTATCTCAATCAGGTGGTTAGTTGCATTAGTCCATCATAAATGGTACGCTACCATTTAGTATTGATAAACTAAATACACTAGATGTAGGCACATATCGCGAAGATATTATATCAGTTTAAATTATTTACTTTTTAAATATGCAAATAACCCCTGTATCACTTTCCGGACGAGCTAATCTTGGAATAGTCCCATATTAATTATTTTCTCCTAATGGGGAAGCTAGTATTTTTGCTTAGGTTCTAGGTGATGTAAAAATTTTCAATTTTCACCCGTCAATTTTCTGAAAAGAGTTGAATTTAAACAAATGATATCTAGTAGTAGATGATAAGCGCTGGTTTTGGCTCAAAAAATGATCACTAGTTCCCCCTACCTAACTTCATACTGCTAGTCCTCCCACCTAACCTCACATTACAAGTCCCCCTACATATTTTCAAACCAATATCCTCCCACCTAACTTCATATCTTTAACTCAGCCCACTTCCCACTCTTATCCCCACCATTGACCTACTCATCTTTTTAAATAGCAACGCTACAATTTTCAATCATTCAATAGGTCAGTACCCATCGATCTGGCTTGGGATGAAAGGAACTGATTTTGTTGTTTAGCTACTAATTTTTGAAATCGCTTTCTTTCCTCTTCTCGAAGTTTCTTTTTTGCACTCTTGCACAACTTTGATGGTAAACAGCGAAGAACTGGATTACTTAACACGTATTCTAATGGTTTATAAGATTCGCAATATCCCTCATCCCAAGAGAAATCAACTGGTGCTGATATCTGAGGATGGCGTAGCACAGCAATGTGTTCTAATGGTTCACAGTTCCTTTCATCCCAAGACAGATCGATGGGTACTGACATATTGAATGATTGAAAATTATAGCGTTCCTATTTAAAAAGATGAGGAGTGGTGGGAGGAATTTACAAATTAAAATTAGGTGGGGGGATAATGGTTTGAAAATAGGTTGAAAGTAGGTCAATGGTAGGGATAAGAGTGGGAAGTAGGCTGAGTTAAAGATATGAAGTTAGGTGGGAGGATATTGGTTTGAAAATATGTAGGGGGACTTTTAATGTGAGGTTAGGTGGGAGTACTAGCGGTATGAAGTTAGGTAGGGGGAACTAGTGATAATTTTTGAGCCAAAACCAGCGCTTATCATCTACTTCTAGAATTTTGGATTCAACTTAAAAAAATCAAAGCAGTCCATTAACAAACCACACCTCGGAGATGGTAAGTAAGTATATTATTATAATTTGCGCTACTAATGTTACAATTAATTGCGGTCTCCCCTAAACGAATTCTGTATTGTATTTAGATAAAAATAACCTAAATTTTCGATAGATATAACTGTTCGAGCATTACAATATTTCTATATAGTAGAGAACCATGCCATACTGTTGTCATTAGGGTCCAAGGTTGTACTGTTATACAGGTCACATTTATTTGTAAATTCAGATACTTCTACGAATTGTACCTAATTAAAATAAAATAGCAAATTTATTCTTATATTTTTGGTTTTATTCTGTGCTTTTTTTAATTAATATTGTCATTTTGATCTATGAGACTTACTTGTAATATTGTATGTATACATTTTTAATTTTGATTCAATTTTATTAACAGAGAAACAACAAATACTTAATAGTGTATTATGATACTAGTTTTAAAAGACCATATTTTTCGCACGAATACAAAATTAGGAAATGAACCGATTGCGGAGAGTTTCCTAAAAGTGCGTTACCACCAAGCGTGCAAAGTGTTTGCGATTGTTCGCAAATATTTGCAAACTCAGTCTGGAGACGCATTACGCATGCGTAAAGTGTCGCAATATGTCAATGAATAATGAAATCCATTCCAGTGCATCCAGACACTTACGTGGACAGCATGACGAGTGAGTGGAGCAGTCCATCGAGGAAATGGAGCAGTCTAACTATCGTTTATTAACTGCCAGGTCCGTTTTCCAAGCTGGCGGGATTTCAGATCATAGTGCACTTGTGGATGAGAGGCTCGTGATTGGCTAGCTACGTGAGGTGACGCATGTCTTCGCGATGCAACCAGTTGCTTCCAACTAAGTCAGCAGATGGTCTAGGTGTCTGCATGGCGGGCCTTCACTTCGGTGACCCGGGTTCAAATCCCGTCGGTTTTGGTTTTTTTAAGTACAGTTTTTTTCTTAATTTTTTAATTTTTCTTGGGTATGGTTTGGGTTAGCACTTGGTTTTCTTGAGCCCCGAAGCGAGCGAAGCGAGTGGAGGGCGATATACTTGCCAATAAAATTGCAGGTCTTTAAAAAAGGAACAAACATAACCTTATAGAAAATAAACATCTGTCGGCACTGACGGGAATTGAACCCGCGCCGTCGTATCACAAGATTCACAAACACAACCATTTAATTACTAAACCACCTGGCCAGTTGTTATACTCTGACCAGGCTCTGAAGGCAATTGACCGAAAAACGAAAGCTTTGCATGCCAAAAACTTTACAAGCATTACGCATGCGTGAAGGGTCGCAATATGTCAATGAATAATGAAATCCATTCCAGTGCATCCAGACTCTAACGTGGACAGCATGACGAGTGAGTGTAGCAGTCCATCGAGGAAATGGAGCAGTCTAACTATCGTTTATTAACTGCCAGGTCCGCTTTCAAAGCTGGCGAGATTTCAGATGATAGTGCACTTGTGGATGGGAGCTACGTGAGGTGACGTATGTAACCAGTTGCTTGTAAGTCAGCAGATGATCTAGGTGTCTCCATGGTTGGCCTTCACTTCGGCGACCCGGATTCAAATCCCGTCGGTTTTGGTTTTTTTAAGTATACAGTTTTTTTCTTGATTTTTGAGTTTCTTGGGTATGGTTTGGGTTAGCACTTGATTTTCTTGAGCCCCGAAGCGAGTGGAGGGCGATATACTTGCCAATTGCAGGTCTTTATATCGCATGCATTAACAAGTGCACTACGAACTAAAATATTGCATACCGCCGCGTAAGATTTACCGTTGTTTGAATATCAAACAAAGGATTTACACATCAAAAATCACAGAGCAAGAACAAACATAAAAGTCGTTTAACAGTGTTGTCATCTTAGATTAGGTAAGAGTAAGGATACCGCGCATGACATTAAGCCAATGTACTGAAATTAAAGCCTTTTCAGAGCGGCGGCCATTATTTATGTGGCAATCACATCTATTGTTGTGGCTGTGCTATTTTGTGAGATTTTGAACAAAGGGAGGTAAAAACTAAGATTCATAATGGTAAATTGTTCGGCATATGGATGCAAGAGTCGAAGTGAGAAGAAGGAGCCTGGAATTTCATTTCACAGGTAATTATTGTCTGCTGACTTTGTAGTTTATTGGCATATTCTTTGTTTCAATAATAATGCATAATGTATACATTGTGATACCTCTGAGTATGTCATGGTAGGGATGTTTATTTAATTATCGAGAGTAATTTGATACCCGATTTTGGATATTTTCAGTCATCAAATAATCAATAAAGCCATAAATCTACTTTATTTACACAAATAGAGCACTATGTAAAAATCGATCTCTCCTATTGGTCGATTCGCATGGCCCTCCGCTCGCTTCGGGGGCTCAAGAAAAGGAAACTAACTAGGTGCTAACCTAAACTAACCCAAGACACATCCAAAATCATGAAACAAAACTAACCCAAGACATACCCAAAATCAAGAAACAAAACTGTTTAGAAATATAATCTTAAAAAAATAATAAAAAAAGAGCAACGGGGTTTGAACCCGGCCGCATATTTACACATCCTCACATACCATATGGCACCAGGGTGCTGAAAACTGTGAGCCTTTGTAAACAATACTTACGCTAGAAAAGCTCACTGATTTCGGCACCTACGTAACTGGCTATCATAGGCACCAGGGTGCTGAAATCGATTAGGTTTTGTAAGCGTTTGTAGCGCTACAAAAGCTCACTGATTTGGGCACCTGGAATACGCTGTTACATAATATTTCGCTTTTCGCATGGCCCTCCGCTCGCTTCGCTCGCTACGGGGGCTCAAGAACAGGAAACTAACCAGGTGCTAACCCAAACCAATCCAAGACATACCCAAAATCGAGAAAAAAAACAGTTTCAAAACTTAACCTAAAAAAAAGCAACGGGGTTTGAACCCGGACCATCCAAGTGAGACTCAGCCATCTAAACCTCTTGACCACGAGAGCTGTTACCGCAAACTGATTGCGCGATTAGGTGCCCAATAGGAGAGGCCGATTTTGATATAGTCGTCTACGCCTGTAAAGGATCTTAAAAGTGAAATATATTACAAAAATATATTTGGTTACCAAAGTGCTTCTTGTATAAAGCTACTGTAGGAAGAGCATAGTGGCTTTACAGCAAGGGTTGCGAAATCGAATAAATTTTGCTACATTTCATAATATGCTGTGGAAATTATGCCTTTCAGAAAGTTTAGCTAGGTCTTCTTAAAACTGTCTTAGAAGGTGAATCATTTGTTGGTAAAATTAACTATTGCTTTAAACCAACTACACTATAAGGATTATTGTCAAAATCTCATGTTGGGTATCTAAAAAAGTTTAGCGATATAAGAAATGTTAGGTAAATCTGAATCAAATCTATTTTAGCTCTAAAAGCAAATGTCACCATTTAGGGTTGCCATAAATATGAAATTCCAAACTAGGATATACTGGCGAAATAAAGCTGACAAAAATTGCGACTGCGCATTCGTCATTTTGTCAAAACAAACTGCAGGCAAAAACTATAATACCGCAGCAAAGATACATTTGACTGAAGCACAGTCTTTACTGAAGTAACTGTAGGCGCGCCAAATCACTCCGATCCCCAATAACGTTAAACTAATAATGTCTTTAGGGTCCAGCAAATTCGTTTCAAATGCTTTGGTGGTTTAGTAGTAGATGCTAGACCTATGGTTCGGCGGCCCGGGTTCGATTCCTGTCGGTGTTTTTGTTTTTTTTAATATTATTGTAAACGACTAATTTTTAGTAACACGATTTATTTCCCCAATATTATTACAGCCACTAATATTTTCACCTTCCACCTTAAAGCTTCGCCAGTATAGTCATCCCTATTACATAACGCCATGACTCGACTCTGCTGCTGCGCCATTCGTTTTCCAGGGTTGTCAGGTCGCGCGTCGCCTCCACAAAATTTGTTTGTTAAATTATGTTTATAAAGTTTTTTTTCTTCATTTTGGGTATGCCCTGGGTTAGTTTTTGTTCGTTGCGCCCCCGTAGCGATTATCTACTCTCAGGTATTTATTTTGAGTATCAGTCACTCACTATTGCGCCTACTGTCTAGTAGGGAACTGTTTTTCTTAATTTTGGGTTAGGTTGGATTAGCCTTGGGTTAGTTCTTGTTGATTGAGCTCCCGTAGCGAGTGGAGGGCCATGCAAAGCCATAATAATGCGCACAAGTTGCACACACGGTATAGAGATCGGAGTGTTTCGGTGCGCATTACGTTTCCTAGACTGTGTCTGCAACCGGTCGCACACACACGGCATAGAGAACGTAAAAATGACTCTTGTTTCGACCGCGATTGAAGCAGGACTAGTTGGTGTTACTAGTATTTAGCACTGCGGTTTATCTATCGTTACGATCGCTCGATCTACTATTTCTGTGATAAGCCTGCTTTTTACATTACTAGTAATTAGTAAAGGCTGCATAAAGCGTAATTGCTTCACTTTTCTAGTCGCCGGGGACGTAACCCCGGCAACTGAGCCCATGATGGGCGAAAACACGGAGGACGAGGACACCATGTCCAATGTCTCGTTTGAGTCGAACTCCGACCTAAAAATATCTGACTCTAATTTATTAAAATTGAGAAATCGTTCTTTAAGCTATTCAGAAATCTGTGTTCAATGCAGAATGGACACAGAAAAACTTAGGAATCTTGGCGAGCTTAACCAAAACGACATCCTTAAGCTATCATCGAAAGTTAGGCAACATTACAAGGATGCACACCCAACTAGAATACTCATAAAAAGTAGAGTCCAGGCGAAAATCGACACTGGAAAGAAAAAGGCAAGCCCAACAAACTTGTCGGGTGAGCCTTCCAAAAAGCTGAAGGTCACCTTAGACGATCAGCAAAAACGGTCGAGCAAAGAAAAAAGACCTGAAGAAAAGTCGCAAGAAACGCGCCTAGCAACAACATCGACAGTATCGGCAACCGGCCAGGAAGGCGGCTCCAAGTTTTTGGCCCCGCCTCCTCCTAATAATCCTGCTCTCCTGGTACCGACTAATGAGAAAGACGTTTTCAAAACGCCTTTCCGGCAGATACCTTTCAAAAAGAATTTTAGGATAACTACCCTGGACATGGGCCAACCCCCAATACCTACCACCAACCAATTTCAGGCACTAGAAGACGTCCCAACAGAAGACGAGGACACGGTCAGCGTGGCCTCAACATCGGCCTCGACTAGCGCCAAGCAAAGGGCTAATCAAAGCCGTAAGGGTAAGGCTCCCCCTAAGCCAAAAGCCCAACCACCCCCTCCTGTGGTCATTAAGGGTAGGCCACAAGATCACAAGCAGTTACAGGAAGATCTCAAATCGATGAGAATAACACGCTATACGTGGAAGTACACAAAAAATTCCGTAATTGTGTACTGTGAAACGATGAACGATTTGCATACACTTAAAAGAACTCTAGAGCATGAGAAAACTGAATACCATACCTACGCCGAGGCGCAAGAAAAGACGCGAGCTTTCGTCCTCCGAGGGTTGGACGGAGACGTAAAGCCGCAAGAAATAACGGAAGCACTCTCTGATGAATATAATATTAGCCCTAAAAACGTCTTTGAAATGCGTAAGACGAGAGTGCCGATGTACCTGGTTATACTAGGCACTAATTTCACCGTTAAAAAGCTAAATAACGAAATTAGGACACTCATGCACGTCCGCATAAGCTGGGAAACCAGGCGTTCAGTGGAACCGGTGCTGCAGTGCAAAAACTGCCAGCAGTACGGCCACGCAAAAACGTACTGCAACCGCCGTGTTGCCTGCAGCAAATGCGCCGGTCCCCACGAGATTATCAGCTGCAACCAGGACTTCCTGAAATGTGTAAACTGCGGGGGTGCACACCGTTCTATCGACGAGGAATGTCCTGTGTTTGTCTGCAAACTTAATATGTAAACCACCTCAACAGCTAAACCCAAGCAGACGTTTCGCCCTGCACCACCCCCAGCGAAACCTGCCTGGAGAGACCCTAGGACAACACAACAAGTAGCAGACGGCCCACGGGGCCAAGGTCTAAGCAATGGCCACCGTGAAGAAGATTACAAAAGGCAGTTCCCCCCGCTACGACGAGGACAGGACCCCCAAAATGTCAATTCAAATAATACTGTACAGGTTAGTGGTACTGCTCGCGACCCAAATGTAAATAATGTAAATACTGTAAATAATAACAATATCTCTAATATGATGGCTAATTTAAGCAATGTGGTTAACAAGATTAACTCACTCGTTAACCTAGAACAATTATTTCTAGCTTTAGAACATTATTCAAACATGTTAGAAGCATGCAGAGGGAACAAGGCAGAGATCATTCAGGCATCTCTGCGCTTCTTCTCTTATGAGTATGACACATTTAATGTGTAAATGCTCTATATTGCGTGCTGGAATTGTAACAGTATCAGGTCTAAAATGGGCGAGTTTCGAAATTTCATGTATTCGTCCAATCTCCAGGTCGTTTTTCTTACTGAGACAAGACTAACACCGAACTTCACACTGAAAGTTAAAAACTACAACATAGAGAGATTTGATAGGCCCGATGGAATCGGAGAAGGCGTGGCTTGTCACATACATAGGTCGCTATTAGAACATGTTTGTATCGAAACAGAGAGCGGCCTACGTATCTGCGGCGGTTACGCGCCTCCGGTTCTCCGCCTCACGGAACGCGACTTTTTTGCACTGCTCCCGCAGAATAAAGTAACTTTGCTTATTGGTGACTTTAACGCTACACCCGCCGACTGGGGTGGAGTAACCAGCGCCAAGGGTAGATTAGTCAAAAGAGTAATCGACAACGACCTGGAGATGTCCTATCACAGAACTCCAAATCCCACCTTTCTACGTTCTGACTCGTTCCTGGACATCGCTATAACCCGTGGTGCAATAAGAACCACGCAGCTGCAAGAGCTTAACGCTTTAAACTCGGACCACCTTCCAGTCAAGATTGGCCTGTACCACAGGGTCCCCCCGACGAGCGACACCGTCGTTTCGTACAGGAATGTTGACTGGAGGATGTTCCGAGCCAGGCGGAATGAGTTAACTGTTGTTCCCGGGCAACTGGAGACTGTTCGGGAACTAGAAAACGAAGTCAGTACTCTTACAACAAACATCCAGCGCATCCGTGATGCAATATGTCCCAAGGTTAACTTACAACCCCGGACTGAATCCCTTCCCGAAAATATCCTGGATCTCATCTCCTTTAGAAACCGTTTTCGACGAAGATGGCAAAGAAACAGGACTAGAGCGGGATCCGCGTGCATCAACGCGTTGACGGAGGAAATCAAGGTATTGATACGGGAGCACAGGAATCAAACTTGGCTAAACTATATCAACAGTGTAAGCAGGGAAGAAGGCTCGCTATGGAAGCTCGTCAAACGAGTCCGCGGAGGTAACGCACAAATTCCTGAGATAAGGCATCGTGGCCTAGACATCTTCGATGATCTAGGAAAAGCGGAAGCTTTCGCTGACTATCTGGAGGGCGTCTATAGCGAGGCACCGGACACCCTGCCTGAACAACAACAGTACACTGATACTATCTCTACCTTCTGCAATTCCAAATACCTAATTCCTCCGTCAGTACTTGATAAGCTAAAAACTACCCCGGCGGAAATCCGCAAAGCGCTTTGTCGTCTTCCGAGAAACAAAGCACACGGCCCGGATTCTATTCCGAATATAGTCCTTAAAAATTTACCCAAGAAAACACTTGTCCAATATATGCATGTAATTAACGCGATCATGCGGTTGCAACAGTTACCTAAACCATGGAAGGTAGCGTGCATAGTACATTTCCCTAAACCAGGCAAAGACCTGACTCTCCCCTCGTCTTACAGGCCAATATCTCTCCTGAATACCCTCGGTAAGGTGGCCGAGCGGATCATCTTATCGAGGCTAAGCAGGAAGCAGGGTTATTGAAGAACGGAAGATACTTCCGCCTGAACAATTTGGCTTCCGGGGCCAACACGGCACAGTCATGTTGGCCGCAAAAATTGCCTCAGACACTTATAAGGGCTTCAATAACAGGCAGTCGACCGCCCTATTGTTGCTAGATATCGAGAAAGCGGTCGACAAGGTGTGGCTCCTGTACAAATTACTGGCAAAGTACAGTATGCCTCTGTACTGGACCGCCCTTATCGCGTCATACCTTGCCGGACGCTCTTTCTCAACCCGCATCGGCAAACATACCTCGGTCAGTAGGAGACTACGCGCCGGGGTGCCACAGGGTACCGTACTATCGCCGCTACTCTTCAATCTTTTTATAGCAGATATCCCGTCTTATCCCGAAACCTATCTTGCCTTATTTGCAGACGACACTGCAATATACTCCCTAGATTCCCAAGCCGAGGTGGCGAAATCTAACTTAGCTGAACACTTAAATATTCTTATTCCCTATTACAAGCTCTGGAAAATTAATCTCAACACCGCAAAAACAGAGTTGATTCTCATGTCTAGAAAACGTAAGGATATTAACATGACTCCCCTCGTCGTAGATAACATTGCTATCACCCCAAAACCGAAAATAAAATACTTGGGAATAGCTTTTGACAATAAATTGAATTTTAGTCACCATATGCATGCAATCACGGCAAAAAATGCCATGATAAAAAAGGGATTGGGAGTGCTGATAAGGGCTAGATACTATTTGAGCCCCTTCAACAAACTTATTCTCTATAAATCTATAGTAAGACCAGCCCTAATGTACGGCGCGCCCGTATGGTGCTCTGCGGCTAAACTGTATAAAAAAAGGTTACAAGTCATCCAGAACCACTACCTGCGGGCGGCGTTCTCTCTCACCCTATATGATCGGGTTAGAGTCGAATACTTACACGCGTGGGCAAACATTGATTATGTCGACGAATATATCGATAGTCTCGCGTGTAGGTTTTTCGAAAACCAGGTAAAGGGATCGCCGCTCACAGCCGAAATCGCTAACACCAGGTATAGCCCAGAGCACCCCTTGACACACGGCACTATCTATAGGGAAATTACCCTTTTCTACCGTCAGTTAATGCCCCCCTAGGCACCAATCCCCTCAGGACAAATTAAAATATTAATTAACATCGAAAATCTAACTTCTAAACTTTCAAAAGTCATAAAAAGTTGCCTTTAAAAATAAAAATAATCATAAAAATCCCAAGGATCAGGAGCACAGGAACAAGCCACATAACATAGTGGCTCTAGCGACCTGCTCTTGATTGGCCAAGTTCACCGTGTTCGGACACGGGGGCGGGGCTTGTCAAGGGCCTGTACCTAACATAAATACCTTCAGCATTTCAAGCAGCTTACTTGATTTCACGCCACCGAAGCATCCGTGACTCCGCAACCGGACCGCGCGACTCGACTCATTCAACCTGCTACCGTTATAATCCTACTTGAATAGACATCATGTCTTCATCTTTTATTAGATTTACCTTGTGGTGTGCTTTTGTTGTATATAGTGTATATAGTTAGCGTTAATATTATGACGCCCTGCTCAAAGAGAGCAGTTAAAGCATGGTTTTTCATGAGTTTTTCCATGCATAAACTTACATTAATAACACACCTAGCAGCATTAAGATCTAAACAAGAGCTTACGCAATAATACAAATTTAGCGCCTTTGAAGGGTTCGCCCATGGAAAGATCAAACTTATAGCAGTATCACATTCCTAGGTTAGATAATTAGGCTACCAACAGCCCCTTGGGGTGCCACCACTGCTGGCTGGAACGTTGACGAGACAACGCAAAAGCGAAACAGCAGGATGTTAGATTTAAGCAGGCTATTAAACTTAGAAGTGTCAATGTAACATAGCAATTCTGAATAAAAATTATTAAGTAAGTAAGTAAAAATGATTACGGTTGGGCTCTTTCAACCATTGCGAATCAATAAATAGAAATAAACAGATACCACAATTTCATATGAATATTGGCCCATTTAAACGCAGATTATTCTTTCAAAAACTTCAGTCTTTTACGCAAATATATATGCGTTTTCGCGGGAAACCGTAAGTTGCAACGAGTATAGACAACTTTGTGTTTTCCAAATATGTTTGTAAATTATCTTGACCGCATCAAATTCTTTTGACGCTCAAAGGCAAGAGGAGCATTCCTTAAAAATGTGATTTTTTGTCAAATTATTAAAAAATAAAATTTCAACTGATTTGAATACGTAACTTTATTAAAACTTTATATAAATCAAATACAGCTTATAATTATTATATTATGATAATATATTACTTTACGAACCACGAATGTAATAATAATAATTAAACATGGTCATGCGGTCGGTGGTGCATCGGGTTTTTCTACTACACCCAAGTTAAAAAATTCGTTCTAATCAACAATTGTGACAAGATAAAAACTATATTTTTTTCAAATAGAACAATTTTGAATTCTGTGAAAAGTTCTAAGTAGGTATATCTAATACAACATACCCCATACTTAAAGTAAAATGTTTTCGAAATACTAACCTTCGAAAATTAATGGTTTACACATTATGGTACGTTCACACTTAACTTTTTCATTGTCACAACTTCCGGATTAACAGGCAGCACTCGAAAAGCGGATGATTGCCTCCGGTTAAACAGCAAGTTAATATCAGACGACAGATTATCAAAATCTACAGCCTGTCAAAGTGTATAAAAGGGCAGAATTTAGATATAGGGTATGTTACATCAAACATTTTCCGCAGAATTCATTGCAGGGTCCCGTGTAAGCAACGCTATATCTTAAAGAAAGAAAAGTAACGTATTTTAGAGCTTAGCCAATAAATAATAGATCATATCAGTGATCAGTAGAATTAAGAAGGAAAACTACATGTCAATTTGTATAATGTAAAAGCAGTTTTATGTAGTTTGCGAAATTTTTTATAAATCCATGAAAATAATTATCTTTTTCAAGTATGTAAGATATAATGAACCGATAAGGTATCTAAATGATAATTGCGTCAAATTTTAACAAAAATCAAGTTATATTTTCGCTAAATAAGAATGATTTCGTCAATTGAAACTGAAAAAGATGCAAAAGCTTAACAAAGTAAACGACAAACTTCTATTTAACATTTATTTCTTATAATACGTAATTAGAAAAACTTAATTTAAGACAGATAATATCATCATGTACCAAGTCCCCCAAGAGAACATGTAACCAAAAAGGCGATTTTTAACTTCAACTATAGGTATACTTAACTTCATAATATTTAAACTAACCCAAACTAAATACTTATAAAAAATTTTGAGTAATATGCTTTCTACTGTGTACTAAAAACATAATGACACAAAACTACAGATACAACCACAGGACACTAAATAACAATCGCAAGAAGTACCTAGTGGCATTCTCATAATGGAATTACATGAGAATTTGCCAATTTGAAAAAAAAAATATATATATACAGGTAAGAATACTCAGTAATCCATTTATATTTGGTGCCCCATTTTTGGAACGTACCGTATATAATTAGCAATTTACTATCCCTGATTTTAATATAAAAATGTCTGCGTTAAATAAATGACCTTCTCTTATGAGACCAGATAGACTGTAAACATGAACTCGATGAAATGATTATTAAAATTAAAATATCCCTACAAGTAGTAAGTATGTACTTATTGCGTAACGTATGATTATACATTTATCATGATTTTACTGAATTTTCATATACAGTGTCCATCAAAATAATTGAGACGAATGACAAATCTATTTGAAGTTAAAAAATTCCAATTTTGTTATAAAAAGGTTTTTCGCTGATTAACATTTTGCTCGCACTAGTCCTGCCTCGATAAAAAGGTGCACATTTTGTAACCAGTACAGCGATTGGTGTACATGGGTTTTTATTGAATTTATAAAAATTGTGTGGATTATAAGGTACACGTACCAATAATTGGCACTGATTCACTTTTTCTTCAAAAATAAGATTATTTTGGTGGAGAGAGTTAATTCATTGGGAGTTGAATCAGCTCAAATCAGCTGATTTCATATTCAGTTTTAATGCGCCTGCGCCATATTTGCAGAGTGTTTGTTATTTGGGGCAATCTTTAACCAAATTGTTAAGGTTAGTGGACAAGTTATGCTTGATGTTCTTTTTTTAACTATTTGTGAGTGTTTATTAGATTATGATACTATGAAGTATTGTTTTGATTATAATTATGTGGACATAAATTATCTAGCCTCACTTTTGCTGGGGTGTCAATGACTGGATGAAGTCAAAACCTAAGAGTACTAGTTATTGACACTGCTCGTGAAAAAGTGTCTGAACAACAGCTTCGGGTTCCAAGAAATACAGTCCTATTTAAAGTCTAAAAACTTGTTTGAGATAACCAACGACCCTACAAGAGTCTTCAATTCCGATGAGAGTACATTTTTCCTGCAGCCAAAGGCCGACAAAGTATTGACAAGAAAAGGGGATAAAAGTGTGTACAATCCTGGAACAAGTAATGAAAAAGAGAATCTCACAGTTTTGGTGACAGCAAATGCCGCAATTAAAAGACCAATTTTAATGTTCATAGATAGTCATGTGTCTAATATGACTCTACATTTGTCACAGTTCTGTTCAAGAAACGGAATTGAACTATTTTCCTTATATCCACTCGACTCACTTAACACAACCAATGGATGTGGCGGTTTTCAAAACCCTAAAGCTGTTTTGGAAAAAATCTGTAAGAGACTGGCATCTTAACAACTATGGAAATGAGTTTAGGAAGGATAATTGAGAAGACCCAATCTAAAATTACAAAAGAGACCATACAAACTAACTTTAGGAGTTGTGGTATTTCGCCATTCAATGTTGAGAAAGTGAAATTACCAAAAATTTCAACCCAATCAGCAAACATTGCACAAGTTCTTAAAGCAAAAGAAGGACTTTTGGTTCTGGAGAAATTCATTCCTTCCGAAAAACTAAAAATCTTTAGAGAAAATTTTAAAGCTGATTGGACTGGAAACATCGAAAATACTTCACTATTTAGCGTATGGTGAGCAATGAAACTAGAATTGATTAATATTCTTGAAATTGACAAAGGGGTCAAATTAAGGAACGAGGATGAAGATACTATTAGAGAAAGTCTGCAACAATAAGATAATATTATATCAAAGCCAGGATGTTCAGGTCTTCACCTGGCAAAGGAGAACCCCACACTAAATTCTTATGTTAATCTCGCTACTCCAGAAAAACAAGTAATGCCCGCTATATCGTCTGCAACTAACTCCCTTTTATTAAAATCTATAACACCGTTAAATCTGTCATCATTAAATGAACAAGTTCCCACACCATTCAAAAAGGAAGTATTCTGGCCTGAAGACATTAAGTCAGACAAAAAACGAAGTAAAGAAAAAATCACTTCAGCAAAATGGCAGTAATACCACAAAAAAAAAGCCAGCAGAGAAAGATAAAAACTTAAAAGAAAAGAAGAGGAAAGCAGAAGAAAGGAAACGAAAAAAGGAAGAGAAAGCCATGCAGGTTCAACAAAAAGCCAAAGAGAAGAAAGTTTTACTTTCCAACATCAGATTCAGCTGAAGAGTGGGTGGAAAGCGGGGATAGTTTAGATGATGTTAGCATTTATTCGAACCAAGAGGAACAAGATGATGATAAGGATGATAATATGTCATTAATTAATTTGACTTCAAGAGACTTTAAGGTTAACCACCAATTTACAATATGATAAAATACAAGTCAGAGACATTATCTTAGCCAAGTTTTTGGGAGGGAAAAAGAAATGTTTATTCTAGAATGAATAGCGCGATAGGCGGCAACGCTGTTTGTTTGTATTTATGTTGTCAGTAACAAAGTGAGTGATAATTTCTAAAATTTTACGTTTTAAATTGTAATTTCGCTACTGCCGTGCAGTTTAAAATTTTCTTTATCTGTTGAGCTAAAAGGTTCTGTAAAATAACACCAAAAAACCTCTAATAACCTATTCTATGAGTGAATCCATGTGAGATCAATGGTGCAACGTTGCCAGATCACTTTCTGCAATAGTGAACTGAAATAAATTCTTCATCTTAAGTGTTTAGTTTAGATAGTATTCTGCAACTGGGGGAGTGTAACTATGAGTTCCTGCTCGAAGTGTAAAAATCGTCTGTCCTCGGAAGAAATAGGCTACAAGATGATTTGTGACTATTGCAATAATATTCATTGCAATGCTTGCTCTAGACTGTCTAAGTCAGAAGCATATGTTACAAGATTAAGTAAGCAAAGAATCTTGCTATTTGCATGCTCTGATTGTGTCCCAATAGCTAAAACTTTATCAAAACCCCAAACTCCTGACCTTAATAGACTGTTTGACCAGCTAATGATGAATATAGAAAAATGCTTTGACTGGTGTTTGTGACACTATAAAGTCTTCCTGCCAGGTATAAATAGATTGTTTGGGCAAGGCTCTTCTTACAAAAATTGATCGAAAGTTACAGGAGGACATGCAAAATGTGTGTTCTCTTTGAACCTCGGCTCAGCAAGGAGCTTCAGCAGAAATGAGGATTTCTGAACCTCCTAAAAGAACCAATAAACCCTCTATCAACAATAAGCAAGTGCAGAGAGCAGTGGATGGGGCGAGCCTGCAGAAGTAAATCAATCTTGCGAATGACGAAATTAAAGATCCTGTACCTATTAAGGGCCAACCAACTGGAAGATCTACCCAGGCACCAGAGAAAAGTGCCCATTCCAAGGAGCCCGAAATAATTTTACCAGCTTTGGAGGCTGCATCAAGGGGACCAAAGCTTTTGATAGACTCATCAGAAGCTTACCTGGCTTCTTCAACAGGTCTTGTGAATGTTGCTGAAAATATTATAAAAAATATGCCCAACTCAAATCTTGGTTTCTCCACAGTCTCCATGCCCTCATGTGCCAAATCATTCTTTCTTAGTCTTGTCACTTCTAATGAAGTATCTGAGGCTGTAAGTTCTTTAAGTCAATCCAGGGCGGTGGATGTTTACCAGCTGAACAGTGCCATAATCAAGCATACAAAATACTTTTGAATTGTACCCTTGACTCGGCTTTTTAATGTGTGTTTTGAGAAGGGGGAATTCCCTGATAATCTGAAGGTTAGCAGGGTTGTGCCCATTTTCACTAATCCTTCCAATTACCGCCCTATCTCCATTATTCCTGTTCTTGGTAAATTGTTTGAATTACTGATCAAAATAAGGCTAACTAAATATATTGAACTCCACAACATATTGCACCCTAGCCAGTTTGGGTTTAGACCTGGTCTTTCAACCATACAGGCAATCACTAGCTTGGTTAGTAGCATAGTTGAGGGCTTTGAGAAGGTAAAACACACCATTTTAACATTGTGCGATCTCGGCAAAGCCTTTGACTGTGTTAACCATGATTTTCTTCTAAATAAAATGGAGCAATATTATGGGTTTAGGGGGGTAAAAACAACAAATAGATCTCAATGCACTGGGAATCACGATAATCTCTCCCATCTCTGTCCAGTAAAGTTTGGTATACCCCAGGGATCGTCATTGGACCGATATTATTCACCCCATATAAGAATGCACAGTACAGAGATCTCGCAAACCAGAAGAGCTACAAAGATGATTAAATTAGAGAAAAGGTGTGCCTTGCTGAACCCTACAAAGTCATGCTTCGAAATCTAAAAAAATCCGATTACTTCCGAAGATAGTTGAGAAAACCCGAATTTTCTCGATTTCGTTTTTATTTTTTTCTGATTTTATTTGAAAAGATATGACAATGCAAATTTCATATTGCCATTGCCACTTTTCCTGCTCTTCAAGTTGATGTTATTACATTTTCAATCTGACGTTTCGTTTCTTAGCAACCACCGTCAACTTTGTTTTTTTAAATAGTCGAAAAAATTTCTTTTATTCCTAAAAAACTCTAATTTTAATCCTAAATCCAACAACATATCGCTCTTTACATTTATCAGACGTTTCGGATAAAAAAACCATCATCAATTCTATTTGATGATGATTTCGAAGGAACGAAACGTCGGATCAAAAATCTAATTACCTCATCATGTAGAGGAGGCAAAATGATATAAGAATGTGAATTTTATTTTGATCAATTTTGATTATTAAAACCTGAAAAAAAATCAATTGCAATCTACGAATTCTTGAAATTTAAAACATAATTAATTTTTTTTCAGGTTTTAATAAAGAGGATAGATCACAATAAAATGCACGTTCCTATGGCAATTTTTATCCTCTTCCTAATGACGTAATTAGATTTTTGATCCCAAGTTTCGTCCCTCCGTAATCATCATCAAATAACATTGATGATGTTTTTTTTCATCCGAAACGTCGGATATATGTAACAAGCGATATGTCGTTGGATTTAGGATTGAAATTACAGTTTTTTAGGAACAAAACAAATTTTTTCGACTATTTGAAAAAACAAAGTTGATGATGGTTGCTAAGAAACGAAACGTCAGATTGAAAATCTAATAACATCAGCTTGAAGAGCAGGAAAAGTAGCAATGGGAATGTGAAATTTGCATTGTCATATCTTTTCAAATAAAGTCAGAAAAAAATAAAAACGAAATCGGGAAAATTCGTCTTTTCCTAAATATATTCGGAAATAATCGGATTTTTTTAGATTTGGAAACATGACGTTGAAGGATTTGGCAAGGCGCAACTTTTCTCTAATTTAATCATCTTTGTATCTCTTCTAATTCTTATATGGGACACCGTGTATATCAATGATTTGTGCACCCATCTACAGTCATAGTCATGTATATTGTTTGCAGATGACACAACTCTCTTTTCATCCGGTGATAAGCCTGCTGATCTACTGGCTGAAATGTCATCTCTTGTAATATAGGAGAGCACCTGGTTTGAGAGTAATCAGCTAAGTTTAAATGAAAATAAAACAGTCATTGATTGTTTCAAGTAGTCCTCGTATTAACAGTGGAGTCAATGTAAAATTGCTCGGAATAATCATTGATGATGGACTTACACGGCATGCCCATATAGATACTTTGTGCAAAAGTATTTTTGTTTTGAGACAGCTTAGAGGGTTCATGGACTTGCATAGTTTGTCGAGTGCCTATTATGCATTCTTTTACTCCCATGTGTCCTATGGTATAATTCTATGGGATAATTCTTCGCAGTCATTTAAAGCTTTTAGGCTTCAAAAGGGGGCAATAAGAACAACTATGAATGTACATTGCAACAAACACTGTAGACTGTGTAGACCATTATTTATTGAATTAAAAATTCTCACCTTGCCATGCATCTATATTCTAAATTCTTTGCTTGAAATTCATAAAAATAAATATCTGTACACCAAAAACTTTGATTTTCACTATTACAATACTAGAAAAGCTGATGGAGTTCTATCTCCTCATTTAAAGCTTCGGAAGTTCATTAATAATTCACTGCCATTTAATTTGTACCATAAATTAAGAATTTCCACTCGGAGTTCAAGTTTTAAAGAGTTTAAATTGTGTATTAGAAATAACCTTCCGAGTCATGGCTTCTACAGTGTGGATGAATTCATGACTGCACCAGTTAGCTGAAAACGATATCTCTACTATAAAGTTAGAAGACATCATTGAAAAACTACCTCATCCAGAAATCTATAACATCGGTTCAAAGACAAATATGTATTCTCTAATGATGTGGACATATTTTAAGCCTAAAATACGTCTTAAATGTTCAAATAAAAAATCTTCAAATAAAATGCCTTTTTGTTTCGTGTCAATTATTGACGTGTCAAGTACTGGTACATATAAAAAAATCAACTGTCAATAACTGGTGCCTCTTTCACATAATTTTCAAATTTTTTTTACAAAAAAAAATAAATTTCTTTTAAATAAAAATATGCGGCATTTTGTTCCTGAAAGTACAAAATACCAAAAAAAAAAATCTAAAGTAATCAATATGACCTACGTAGTCTTTTAATGAAGTTTTCAACCTTAAAGTGCCAATTACTGGTACGTTTATCTTTAATTTACAAAATGCATTTAAAAAATCGGTGAAAAAAGTATATAATAAATAGTTGAATCGTTGAATAATAATACTAATTAGTACACTATTTTTAGATGCTCAAAATAATTTAATAAGATATTTTACTCTACATATGTTTCGGCTTGATGAGGTCTTTATCAAGAGTACACAATTACTAAAATCTAAATCTTTATACCCTACTAAACCGCCTAACCGTATTTTGCTATTATTGCACTGTGAATTATGCAGGTGTTGAAAGAGCAGGTCAGTTGGTTGTTCGTATTTAAAACGTCTGTTTTTTGTGACTTTTGGATTTCTAGGTAAGTACTCCAAAAGGTTCAGCCTTTTCCTTTTTGTTTCGGTGTGTAGAAGTTTGACATTATTCGTATCTATAAAATGGTTATTTTCTATACAATGTTTTGCGAAGCCAGAGTTTTAATATTATGAAAAATCGTTTTTTTGTGTTCTTTAATCCTAATATTTAAGTTTCGACCAGTTTGTCCTACGTATATAGCTTCAACACAAATTTTGTAAACACCAGCTTTATATTGTTTGTCAATTTTGCCTTTATTGTTTATTAGTCTTCTCCCTAGATTATAAGTCAAATTCCTCCGAGTCAACATAACCCCCTATTGAACCTCAGACATTTAATTCCTCCCCCTAATACATTCACTTTCTCTCCTGTAACATTCAATGAAGTTAGAGATATTATAAATAATATCAAAAATAAAACCAGCTGTGATACATTTGGTCTAAGTATAGAACTAATCAAATGTATAAAGAACTTAATTATCATCCCTCTCACAAAACTTATCAACTGTTGTTTTAGCCAGAATGTCTTCCCTGATATCTTGAAAAAAAGCTCTTGTTGTGCCTGTATATAAAAAAGGTGACAAATTTTGGTGACAAGATTTCACTCTTGTCAATTTTGTCTAGAATTGTTGAGAAATGCATGGCTCTTAAGCTGATGGGATTTCTTGAGGGAAACAACTGTATCACTGACAATCAGTTTGGTTTTCGAGCAAGCAGAAACACTACATTGGCTGTATTACATCTTATCACAAATATTCTTGAGTCTTTTGAAAATCTTCAGTACAATGCTGTCCTCTTCTGTGACTTAAGTAAAGCGTTTGACTGCATGTCTCACGAACTTTTGCTGAGCAAATTGGATTATCATAATTTTGGAACAAATAGTATTAATCTTATTAGATCCTATCTTAAAAACAGATCTCAAACTGTCAGGGTGGCTGGGGTGAGTTATGCAGAAGGAATTGTAAATATAGTTGTTCCGCAAGGCTCAGTACTTGGGCCTATACTATTTTTAATATATGTAAATGATCTACCCACTCTCAGTATAAAGGAGAGCTACACTCTTTTTCCGGATGACACCACAGTCTCCCTGTCAGGGGGATCTGTTCTGCAGGCAGTCCGGCAGCTTGATATTGCTCAGGCAAGGGTGGGAGACTGGTTTAATGCAAATGAGCTTCACATGAATGCAGAAAAGACTGCGAGATTGGTCTTCTCCCTCAGAGATTGCCACAATATAAATCAAGGCAAAACCAGCATTGTATAGACTTACTGTCCCGCTTTTCATAACTATTTCATTAGCTATAGATCAGTAAATCGCCGATTAATTAGGTTATCTAAACAGTCCTATTACTCAAACCGGATGAAGGGTGCTTTTGACAAACAAAGGGAATGTTGGGCAATTGTAAACAGTATACGTTCAGCCAACAACGTTAAGACATATCTTACAGGAGACTAAGCTTGGATGGGTCATAAGCGGTCCAATATCCTTACTAGTGAATGTTTCCTATAATAACACCCCTAGCCAGTCACTTATCAGCGCCAATGTACTTCAAAACAGTTTAGAAAAATTCTGGTTGACAGAGGAAACCACAGAACAAATTCCCCAAACCCTTTCTAAGGAAGAACTTGAATGCGAAGAACATTTCCAAAATACAACTCGTCTTGACCCAACCGGCAGATTCATAGTAGAACTTCCTACCAGGTCTACAGTTTCCGAGCTAGGTGATTCTTTGCAGCCTGCCTCAAGGCGTTTTCATTCACTAGAAAGAAAGCTTGACAAAAGCCCTGAAACTAAAAGGGCTTATGCGGATTTCATTAATGAATATCAATCCTTAGGCCATATGTCTGAAATAAATCCTGACTGATATTTCTCCTGATGAATTAAACATTTTTTTCTGTAATATTACACAACTCCAACAAAACATTAATCCCTCAATAGACCCTATCAGTTACTTACCAGCCAATAATTTTCCCAACTCCTTCTTCTTTTTGCCCACTGACTTAACGGAATTGGAAACAACAATAAACATTATTAGGAACAAAAGCTCATCTGGAGAAGATGGGATTTCCACTAAAATTTTCTTAAACTTGCCTGATACTGCCTTGTTGGCTTTGGTGGAAGCAACAAATTACCCCTGGACCATAGGTTCATTTTCGTCATGCTTGAAGTCCGCAAAGGTCATACCAATATATAAGGATGGATGTCCCAATAACCCTTCAAACTACAGACCTATCTCTCTTCTGTCGACTCTATCGAAGATAATTGAAAGGCTTGTCAAATACCGTGTTATGTCGTTCTTAACATCAAACAACATACTTAGCAAGGCTCAGTTTGGCTTCCAACGGGGTATGGGCACGAATGATGCCATGTATAATTTCTTTCACCCGCTCTATTGTCAAATAAATGAGGGTGGAGCTTCCGCTGCGGTTTTTTGTGACTTGTCGAAAGCTTTCGATTGCGTGAGGCTTCAGAGACGTGACCTTGTCCTGGTTTTCCTCTTATTTGCGGGGTCGTTGTCAGAGGTGTTTGTGGGTTCTAGCCACTCCAAGTATGGATCGGTTGCGTTGGGAGGTCCGCAGGGCTCGGTCCTGGGATCAATCCTGTTTTTCCTTTATGTAAACGACCTTGCTTCTCTTGATGTTCAGGGGAGATTTACTATTTTCGCTGATGACACGACGCTGCTCTGGCACGGCACAGATAACAAATCTTTGTACACGACTCTGTCGGGGGACCTTCACAGGGTGAGGGATTGGTTTGACGCCAACCTCTTGTCGATGAATTTCAAGAAGACCAGGCTGGTCTGCTTTGGTTGTACCATGGAGGATGTGGCCATGACTGGCACTGCAGGTACCTTGGTTGAGAACTATTCTGGTTGCAAGTTTCTCTGTTTATCAATAGAGAGTGGCCTTAAATATGAGGAACATATTACCAATCTTGCGAGCAGGATTTCGTCTGGTTGTTTTGTTGTCAGGGTGACTGTTCAGAAGCTTGGCAGAGGAGTTGGCAGGGCTGTATACTATGCCCTGATAGAATCGCGGCTTCGCTATGCCATAAGTTTTTGAGGAAATTCAAGCAATTACTTAATGCAAACGCTATTTGTTCTCCAAAAACGCGCACTGCGTTACATCTGTGGGGCCAAATTTCGGGATGCATGCCGCTCCCTGTTCCCCAGAGAGAAAATACTTACAGTTACGTGCATTTATATTAAAGAAATTGCCTGCCTCATTTTTAAACATCGACATAAATTTAGTACGGAACATCCTAGGTACATTACACGTCAAAAGAACAATCTGAATCTTCCCATCCCTACATCCACTCTTACACAAAAATCAGTTTTTTATGTAAGTATTAAAATGTTTAATCACCTTCCACAAAACATCAAAAGAGCGACAACGGTGAGAGTGTTTAAACATCTTTTGAGGGAGTTCTTGGTTGACCGAGCGTATTATGCATTCTCTGAATTTTACAGCGATGTATTTTAGCGATGTTGTAATATTATGTAAAAAGGATTATGTCTTGAATGGATTGTATGCGTTTTTTTTTCTCTCTTTTTTTTGACTCTTTATGTCCGCTTTGTCTTTTCTGTTGACATGTTTATGTAATGATTAGTATAGGTTTTTATTTTGTTTGTTTTACGTATTATTACTATTAAGTAGGCTTTGTTTATAACAATTATTTTGTTCACAACAATAAAGCATATTTTGACTTTGACTTTGAGAAAATAACCATTTTATAGATACGAATAATGTCAAACTTCTACACACCGAAACAAAAAGCAAAAGGCTGAACCTTTTGGAGTACCTAGAAATCCAAAAGTCACAAAAAACAGACGTTTTAAATACGAATGACCAACTGACTTGCTGTTTCAACACCTGCATAATTGACAGTGCAATAAAAACAAAATATGGTTAGGCAGTTTAGTAGGGTATAAAGATTTAGATTTTAGTATTCATGTACTCTTGATAAAGGCCTCATCAAGCCGAAACATATACTTATTAAATTATTTTGAAGCGTCTAAAAGCAGTGTATTAATTAGTATTATTAAAAAAGTATATGTTTAATTTGACAGCAAAGTAGACTGATTGCTCATCTGGCTATAAACTACCAGCTTTTGCTACCTAAAACTTTCACCCAATAAAGGTTTTAATCAATAGTATTATTTGATGAATTATGTATTAATGATATCAATCTACTAAAAGCTGAAATTTTCATCTAAATTATAAACTTTTACTTAGTATCGGCATATTTTATATTGACTGCAACAATTTTGGTGGACACTGTACCGTTTCAGTTGCCACATCGCCTTATAAAAAATACATATCTAATTTTAATGTATGTACCTAACGAAACTTACAAATTAATCTAAAAGTATGGAACTATAAGATATCACTACAGAGTTAAATCAATAATTAAGAGATAAGAGATTCAGAAAAATTATCAAATTTTGAATATATTCATTTAGAAAAGAACTGTTTTCACAATATATTATATAGTGTGTTCAGGAAAAATTGCGCACCACGGGGATCAGGGTGAACATTTTTGAAGACATTTTTTCTAAGGTTGAAAATTTCAAAATGTGTAATACATCGATATTATTTATATTATAGACAACGAAAATTTCGAATATGTATTGTTATTGTACTTTGCCAACAACAATACTGGCAAGAGATAAGCCAACAAATTAAGATAAGACACTTAAAAAACAGCGTCAAAATATGAACAAATAGCCAGAGAAAACTGCAAAAAGACACACATTGAGAATTTAACGTAAATTCGTTTAAATAAGGAAAACCTTCATTTTGGAATCATATTTATTGCATAAGCCAAAGCTTGTATTGTTCTATGTACAAGATACAGTTGTTATCACAGCCTTATGATAAAAAATTAGATATCATGCTATTTTATTTTAGATTCCATATCTACGAATTTCAGGGACAATGGATTTGCTTAAGTAGGAATTATAGCCAACATATCAAATTTCTTTTTATAACGAATCAGAATCTTTTCATTTTTATTTTCAATAAAAGTTGGTACCTACTTACATGAAGGCAAACAAATTTCGTTATTTTGAGTTTTAAGAATACAATTTTATAACACCAATAACGAAAAAGATTTCAATTTTAGTCAAGGTGCCAAAATTACTTTCGCAATCCATTGATTCATCCTGTTTTTCTCGATATTTATAACAGATCGTAAACAAAGCTATTAATTTGCATAGTCACTTCCACAATAACATTGAGTCAGTTTATAAAGTTCAGTGTCCAGAACTGCCCCCCCATAGCGGAACGATGATTAATAAATAAAACATGGTATCATGAAATATTTCAAGTGACTGCCTCATATTCAGAAAATAATACGTCGTTTTCAGTTCAGTTAAAAAAGCATGATACCTGACTAAATATGCAGTCAACTAAAAAATCTCTCCTATAAAAAAAATAATGATTTGATCAGCTGTGGGAATATTGTAATGATCAAGCTGAATCATAACACAAAAACGTTGCAGCATTAATTCCACAGCAAACTTTCAGCTTGCATCGATCGCCAGGCATTTTTCTCCTGGTTGGCCCCAAATTTCTATCTTCAAGCATGTCATTCCATATAAATCATGTATTGTTATTATGCTTTAAATGGTATCCGAAAATATTACAAACTACAAAAGCACTGATGTAAATTTATGTAATGCAATGCAACATACATAGCCTGAATATCAATGAAAGTTGCGAGATCATTATAATATGCCCAAGACGTTTTTGATATGAACTTGACACAGTTTCTGTTGCTTCGGATTTTATGAATAAAATTGTTGTTGCTGAGCATTCCCGAGTATTTCGTCAGCTGCAGTACTTACTGTGATTTTAGATGTTTTGTTATTCTTTCTACACATTTTCCATAAAAACGCATTCTTACCAATAAAATAATTAGTATCAGGTTTAGTTTCGGGCTTCCTTGAACTGGACTAAATTTAGTTGAGTAAATTTATATGAACTTAGTCGTTATACAAGAAATAAATAAAAAAGCCAATACACCCTGATTACAAAATTATTAAACGTAGAATTTTGCATACACTGTGCCAAGATCATTATTTTTTGTTATTGGTATTTGTTTTGAACTTATTCCAAATGCTCAAACCTCTCTCTATAAATTCTATCCCGATGCTGGAGATCGAATATTTGTTGAATCTCTCTTTCAACTTGTAGCGCTCTGGCTTTGAACCTGGACCTGTCCCTCATGTACATCTCCCATGGGCCCTTTCTAGCTGCCTGATAGGCGTAAGCCCATTTGATCATCGGGTGGACTTCACACAATTTCTCAGGCGGGGCAAATCGAACCTGAAAATATTATAAGTGTATTGCATGTACTGAAAGGGAGGAGTTCAATAATTCAATCACCTGTTAATTTGATAAATTATTAGTGACAAAAAAACGAGGTGAAAACTGTACAAAACCTGAAAATATAACTAATGCTAACTAAAATCACTATTACATAAGTTAAAAAATATCATATTAATGTTGGTCCACAACTGCATTACTACCCTTTTGCATATCACTATATTCTGGCTAATTCACATCATTCGTAAAATCTGGAATGTTTTTAACCATAAATATATAACAAGCCTTGAATTTTTTAGTTAAAACTGTTTAGAAAACAAACAAAATTAGCTTCGGACCCTAAATTGATCTACGCTTTCTTCAACTCATACAAAATAGGCGTACCTGCTGGGAAAAAGGAGCAGATTCTAAACTCAGATTTCTGGCCAAAGGGTGTTACTGTAAATGCCTTTTTAAACTTGAGGCGACTAATATCCGTAAGGAGACAAATCCCCTCTTTCTAACTGACACTCAATCACGTAATGAGGTAGATTTTAGTGTATTGCATATAAATATAAGGTTCATAAGAAACACAATAAATGAATTTGAAGCTTCTTTATTTACGGACAAAATCCATTTTTTGCAAAAAACATATAAATTGATAGAATGTAATGTAACAATAACACTAAAAAAACCTAATCAACAGCAATAAAACTAATCATATGTCATTTAAATACATCACTAAATTACCCAAAACCAGTAGGAATTAAACAAAAATAAAATAAAACATCAAAATTAAATCAACAACCAAAGAGTGGTCCTCTCAAACTCCCATCAAAAACAAGTGTACATAAGATCTACAAGCCTGCCAAATCTAAGTGTTTTAATTGAGTAGAGAATTGTTTGGGGCCACAGAAAAAGTCAAGAGATGTATGATTTGCAAGGGATAAGGATCTAGGAAAAAATGAATATTTAGCATAGTTTGTTCTATGAAAGGTTACATGGAAAGACTGGCGACTTCGAGTATTAAATTGTGGAATATAGAGATTGATTTGGCTTGTTAAATGGGGGCTGTCAACAACAGAATTAATGATTTTATAAAGAAGATGAACATCTCTCAGTGCTCTTCTAGTTGATAGTGACATCAAATTCAATCTTTGGTGCAAGCCTTCATAATCTAATTCATTATGAAAGATTTAAAGTTTATGTATTGCAAGAACTCTCTTTGCACTTTCTCAATTCTTGAAATACGAACCTCATAATGGGGATTCCAGACAGAAGAAGCATACTCTAGGTGACTTCGAACCATAATGAAATAAAGGATTTTAAGAGCATGCATGTTATGAAAATCTGCAGTATTTCTCTTAATAAAACCCAGCATCCGCAAAGCTCTATTAACAATGGATGTGATGTGGTCAGGATAGGAGAGTTCATAATCAAAAGTAATCCCAAGGTCTGAGATGGACTCAGACCGCAAAAGAGTGTTGCCCGAAATGGCATAGTCATAAGATGTTTTATTACGTTTTTTTGGAAAATATCATAAGTTTGCACTTGTTTGCATTTAATTCCATGCCATTTAGGGCACACCACTCTAAAAATTTATCCAAATCATGTTGAAGGCCCAGACTGTCCTCCAGATTAGATACAACCTTAAATAGTTTTAGATCGTCTGCAAAAAGCAAAAACTGACTCTTTCCAAAGCTCATGCAAGCACATGCAAACATTATTAAGGAAAATAATAAACAACAAAGGTCCAATGTGAGATCCCTGAGGGACTCCTGAAGTTACAGTAATCACATGTGACCGAAAGTTATTAACCTTTACCAGCTGTGTACGATTGGTTAAATAACTCTGCACCTAATTAAGTAGTGCACCGGAAACACCAAGGGTTTTAAGTTTACTGAAGAATATTATGTGGCACTTTGTCGAAAGCTTTGCTAAAGTCTGTATATATAGCATGAACTTCCAAACCCAGCTCCAAGAAGTTTAGATAGATAGATAGATAGATAGAATTTATTGGTAATAGAATTTATTGGTAATATTACACAGAGTGCTTTTACATGTCATAAAATATAAGTTTAAGGTAGAACAGTTTCAAACAATTGTCTATGCACATTAAAAAACCAAAAGGTGTGAGTTAAAATAAGATACTTAAGATTACATTTAAAATGGTTCAAAATAAATTGTCCAAACACATACATAATACACAAACGTAGTTATTAAAATAAAATTAAAATACAACACTGACAAGTTGCTACATCAAGCTGTAAAATTCACAGCAGGTCATTAAAGCTATTATTAAGGTATTCCTCTACTGAATAAAAGGCCCTTTGCAATAAATAGCCCTTAATCTTTATAGAAAATTTTTTCACATCAGCTTCTCTAATCTCCAATGGAAGTACATTAAAAATTTTTATACCATGGTAGTCAGTTCCTCTTCTGGTCCTTGAAAGTCTGTGAAAATCAGGGCATCAGGACGTATGTTATCGCGATTGCGAGTTGAATGGTCATGAATATCACCATGTGTGGAAAAAAGTGATAGGTTGGACCTGACATATTCAAGGCATCTTAATATGTATACTGAACGAAATGTTAAGATTTTGATTTCCCCAAAACACCGACGACAGCAATCACGGTATCCAAGCCCCGCAATAATACGTATGCACCTACGTTGAAGTCTGAAAACTTTACTTGAATGGGCACAGTGCCCCCAGTTAAGAACCGCATACGACATAAGCGATGAGAAGTAACCGTGATAGGCCGACGTCAGCGTTGTAACAGACACACACATCGCGACAACACCCTTATTAAATAAATTATTTTGGATAATCCACCACACAGCCGTGTTACATGCCCCTCTCAGGTAAGTTTATAATCGAGTGTAATCCCTAAAAACCTCACATGAGCATCACAGGGCACATCAGTAGCGTTCTGCCTAAGAGTGAAATTTAAGTTTTGGGATTTAGATCTGTTCAAGCTTAGCCGATTTGCCAAAAACCAGTTCATTAAATTTGCCTGAGTGGCACCAATTGTTTCTCCCAAGGGGTTGGATGGGTGATATTTATGAATGTTGGTAGTATCAGCGGCAAATAGTATTAGTGCTGGAGTATCCTGAAATTTTGATAGATCGTTTATATATATAAGAAACAGTAAGGGCCCCAGAACCGACCCCTGAGGTACCCCATGCTTTAACTCTAGTCTCTGTGACTTATTATGTTTGTACAACACATACTGAGAGCGTTCAGAGAGATAGGATTTGATCAATAAAATGCTTTTGTGATCAAAGTTGTAGTGATGCAGTTTCTGAAGCAAGATGTCATGTGATACGCAATCAAAAGCCTTTGTTAGGTCATAAAAGGATGCGTAGGTGTCCAGACCCTCTTCCATGGCCTCAGTTATATAGTCTGTAAAACTGTTTATCGCCAGTGTGGTCGATTTTTTGTTCCGAAAACCAAATTGTCCCTGAAAAAATAAGTTATGTCTTTCAAAAAAGTCCACAATTTGATCCTTAATGATCGATTCAAAGATTTTGGAAAAAATGGGTACTATAGAAATGGAACGAAAATTCGTTAAGTCTTTTGAAGGTCCCTTGTTTTTAGATATCGGAATAACCTTTGCATCCTTTAAAGCTAATGGAAAAATTCCAGCGTCAATACAACAATTAATCAGTTTTGTTAAGGGCAGTATCAATAGATTTTTCAGTGTTTTTACAATTTTTGTGTTAAGACTGTAGCAATCTTTACTTTTACTTTTTTTTAGATTTAAAAATTTCTGTCTCACCTGGTTAAAAGTTGTTGGCATGACACAAAATTTCTCAGTATCAGGTGGGTTAGAGAGAAACTCATTAAATGTTTTGTCCGTTGTTGGTAGCTCAGATATAACCTCATCAGCTATATTAATGAAAAATGAGTTAAATGTTTGTGCATTTAAAGTATCAGACACGTGACAGTAAGGTGTAGGTTTTTTACTATTTATTATGTCCCACATTGCCACCTGGGGATTACCAGAGTTTTTTATGTAGTCATCATATGCCTTTTTTTTAGCGTTACACATTTCAACCCTATATTCATTTTTATATTTCAGAAAGTCTTCTTTGCTAACTAAGGTAGGATTCTGATTAATTAAAGAGCAGAGTGTGTGGAGTCTCTCCCTCATTTCCCTTAGGTCATTTGTGTACCAGTTGACTGTTACAGATTTTTGCCCCTGATCCATTACCATTCGAGATTTAAGTGGGAAGCATTTTTCTGCCGCCTCAGTAACAATGTTAACAAAAGTTTGAAATCTGTCATCTAAGGTATGTTGAGATTATTCAGAAAATCCCATTTAACCTCCTCAATCATGCTATACAAGAGAAATAGCCCCTCGTCTGTAACAGGCCTATAATTAATTCCAGTTTTGTGGGGTGTATGTATATTGCGTAAATTGTAGTTAAGAATAATGCCCATGTGGTCAGATAGATGATGAAGATTAAAAGGTTCAGTGCTGACATTAGTGTTATCAATATTTGTAAAAATGTTATCGAGGCATTCAAGTCCCCGAGTAGTAAAATTAATCGTTTTAAACAACCCATACCCCTCAAAGAAATTGCAAAGTTCTAGTGCTCTACGATCCTGACCCAAAAAGTGAACATTGTAGTCACCAGTTATTATGATGTTCAGTGAGAGATTTAGACTAGTAAGAATATCTGATAAAAGTTCTAAGAACCTATCAAAATCTCCATTGGGAGATCTGTAAACTGTAACCAGCTGGGTTGCAGACTGTTTCAAAAATACTCCTGTTACCTCACAGCTTAATTCCTCCGAAAAGCTGGATATGTTCAAATCATGATAGTCAATAATCACCCCTCAAATAAATGGCAACACCCCCGTGACCCTTCACAGACCTGCAATAACCAGAAGCGGCCCTATACCCTTCAATTGTTAATACTGAGAATTTATCTGCACGTAGCCAGTGCTCATTAAAACATAAACAGTCAAAAGAATGTTTAGTAGATTTAGTTCAGTATTACGGCCTCGACATAAGCCAAACTGCTCATTGATTATTAAAAGGGAAAATACAGAACTAAAATACTTAGTAACAAGTTTTTCAAATATTTTGGGAATTACACTAATAATACTGATAGGTCTGTAATTTCTAACATCGGAATTATCGCCTGATTTATGGACAGAAATAATAAAACTGGTTTTATTATTAGGGATTTATTAAATATAATTTGAATAGGTAATGCCAGGATAAAAGCACAATTCTCCAAAAATACGGAATGTATACCATCTGGGCCAGGCCCCATTGAAATATTCAGTGCAGCTAGCTCAGAGTAGACATCCGATATAGGAATTGAATAGTCACAGACATGTAGACTGTTTAAAGAAGGTTCTTCTGGGAAAACAGATTGATTCACAGAGTATACAGAGCTAAAATACCTAGAAAACAGATCAGCCACCCCAGGGCCCATTTAAGACTCATCATCATCCAAATGAAGTTTAGAAAGAATAGAAGATGAACCACGCCTGGAATTGATAAAATTCCAAATCTGCTTCGGGCTATCATTCAAAGAATTTTCAATGTTATAAACATATGAATTGTAACTGTATCTAGAAAGTGTCTTACATTGGGACCTCAAACTTACAAAAACCTCATAATTAGCTGCTGTATTATTTAATTTGCATTACTTATGAGCCAATTTTTTTTTGAAATGTATGATTAATCAGACCCTGACTAAACCATATAGGAAATTTTCTAGTAGAAACCTTCTTGATAGGTACCAGTTCATTTATGACACCATAAACAATGTCATAAAAAATGTTCTCCCTATCACAGAATAATTGATAAAAAACCTACATGTAATATGCTTAAGCATTGGTTGACTCAAGATGACTTATTGTCCGTCAACCCACCAAATTATAAATTGGGATCTTTTTCTAATCGTGCAAATGCCATTGGTGGTGGCACTGCGGTTTTTGTAAAGTCTTGTCTTACATGTAAAATTTTAAACTCTGTTGATATTTGTAACACTAAAAAATGTATAGAAATGTCTGGTGTTTTTGTTGAGCCTCAATGAAAGCTGTACTGGCGGCACTGGGAATACCTAAACAGGTAATAGTAGCAGTTTTGGTATGAGAAAGACCATATTCACTCCAACTCGTGGCAATGCATTGCTTGGGAACATATTTGTGAGCGAATCTTTAGCTGTCCCACTTTCTGTTCCTTTAAAATTAAATCGCTCTGACACAAAGGTCAATTAGTAAAAGTACACACCTTAAGTAAAAAAGGCAATGTAAAATTTGTTGACCTATTACACAGGCTGGGAAGCTAGATTTTTTTTATGCAGTTTGCAATGTTGATAGGAGTTTTGTCGAGTTGGCTGATGATGGTATAAATGAGAGATTTGAGCAGTTTGTTTCATTGCTGAATGAGGCTTATCTGGAGTTCTTCCCACAAAAGTACTATCGGGTCCGCCCTGATCAAGATAACAACATCTCCTGGTTCAATAATGACCTAAACAATATGCAAGAGCAGCTCCATTTCTTGAGTAACCTGAACAGGCAGTATCCATGCGAAGACTTCAAACTTGCTCTAAATAAATTTAAAGCAGAGTACAGGGTGGCACTTCAGAGTGCTCGCATTCAAATAAATGACCATCTTATTAGAGACGGAACCAATCCTGCTAATTGTATGTGGAAGATAATCAATTAAAACAGACCAAATGTTAAAACAAATTTTGATTAAAACTGTACTATTTCTCCTGATACATTTAACAACTTTTTCACAAATATAGTCCATGATTTGCAGGTGGAGTTGGTTCTACTTGCTGATTTGACCCACCTGAATTAATACCTACTGTTGCTCCCCCCATGAATCCTTTCTTCTTCAGAGAGGTATCTTTCAATGAAGTAAAGGACATCATTGACAGTCTAAAACACAAGAGCAGTCAGAATATTTTTGGTCTCAGTGTAAAATTGATTCAGTAAAAAATCAGATTATTGTTCTACTAACTAAGCTTATAAATGCTTGCATAAACAAATCAATTTTTCCAAACATCCTTAAAGAGGCTTTAGTAACTCCTATTTTTAAAACGGGAAAATTATAGACGAAGATATTTAAAAAATGTATTACAATCCAGATCACTAATTACTTAATTTCCAGTGATTATTTCACTGACTGTCAATTTGTTTTTCGAAAGGGTATGAATACCACCCTGGCAACAGCTGACCTCACATCATATATTTTGGGCTCATTCAATGATGGTTCTGTCTGTTCCTCATTATTCTGTGATCTCAGCAAGGCCTTCGACTGCATCTCTCATGATATTTTAATACAAAAACTGTCTGCCTATCATTTTGACAATAACAGCATTGATCTAATAACATCTTATTTGGCTGAAAGAACTCAGGTGGTTCGGGTTGGTGGTGCCACATCGGCAAAGGGCACTCCTCAGGGATCTGTGCTTAGGCCTCTCTTATTCTTAATTTTTGTCAATGACTTACCAAATATTGAGCCCGGTGCCAAATTTACACTTTTTGCTGATGACACCACCATTTTGACCTCTGTGGATTCCATAGCAGATGCTGTTGTTGACTCTAAGAGACTGCAGAAAAGAGCTAAGTTTTGGATCACGGTAAATGGGCTTCACCTTAATGAGAGCAAAACAAATAGCATGATATTTACAGTTAGGGCCCTAAGTAGCACTGATGGAGATATTAATGTGGGTAAGTTTCTAGGAGTTCATCTCGATCCAAGATTGGTGTGGGAGGTACAGGTTGGCAAGTTGACGGCTGGACTAAAGAACAATCTTTTTAGGCTTCACGGCTTGTCAGACTGTGTGTCTCGTGAGGTTCTGAGATCTGCCTACTTTGGTGTTTTTCATGGTAGAATGGCCTATGCTGTCCTTGTTATGCTGAGAGAATTTTCTAGCTTCAGAAAAAGGCCATAAGAATTGTGGGAGGATTAGGCTATAGGGAAGATTGTAGGGAGCTTTTTATTAATCTTCGAGTTCTGACACTGCCGTCCATCTACATACCAGAAAATCTGTTACATATCAAAAGGAGTTTAAATCTATATGAATGTATCATTCGCATGATACACGGCTCAAGTCAAACCTGCTGTCAAACTTCTGTCGTCTTAAAAGAACTGAAGATGGGCCTCATTACCTGGGACCCAAATTTTACAACAATTTGCCAATCGCAGTCAGACAGCTTTCATTGATTCAATTTAAAAGGCATGTATCGAGTTTTTTAATCAAAAAATGTTTTTTATGCATGTTGTGAGTTTCTTAATAAACCATTCTTAGACTTTAATAAATAATTTTAATAATTTGTTTTTGGCTAGATGTAGGACTTATATTGTTTTAACCCTTTATATTTTTCTAATTAATATTTCATTGACTTGTGTAAGCAAACCATTGTTTTGTCACCAATAAAGAATTTGAATTTGAACCTGTATGATACACAGATATTTTGATGAACTTCCCCTGTTTTTGTTTTCAAATTTTTCAGACCGCGACTTTCTATAGATAAACATTGTTATTGTTCTGCGAAAATCAGCCATATATATTTTAATCAAGCTATAAAATAAATAGAACATTGTTTTTGTACAGGCTGTGGTATACTTAATAACTATAGTCGTTTCGTCATCCTTTTGTTGGAAACAATATTGAAAGGCGCCTTTTACAATTATTACATTTAGTTATTATAAAAATACATTTATTTTTATATTAAATACTTGCTGATATAAACCTTTGTATGTATAACATACTCTTTTTCTTAGGTATATTTCATACTGTCGAAAATTGTATCAGCAAAACAAATCAATTAACAAACATTCTCAGCCCACCACTTAATTACCACTTAGGACAACAGAAAACTGAACTTTGATCCTATTGATTTACCAAAATGCTATTTGTTTGAAATTGTATTGTTTAAAGATAAATACTTCTCAGTTTAATACCCTCATATATTCCAAAGAAAATAAAAATAACCAGTGGAGCATGTTCTCTGGTTTCCTGAATAAAATGAAAACAAGGAAAGCAACATTGTCGCGTTCGACAATGAAATCACCTACCTATCCAAAATAATATTTAGTTTCTGGTTTGTTGTATTTTTCCGCTATGACCCTGATGTGTTCTGTGAAGCAGATAATTTAAGTGCTTCCTCAAATTAATTGTTACTTAAAAATACATGATTCATAACCATAGGAAAATACAGCACATCGATTATTTATGTGGTCATCCTCATAAATGTGTTAAATTGGTGTCTTTTACCAAAACTAATTTCTCACCGACTTTTGATAACCATAATAAAGAGGCGGGAGGTCGGTTAGGATTGGAAAAAATGGAGTTCAGGAGGGTAAAAGCTGATATTTATTCTCTATTTAAACATCGATTTAAGCTTTTCAATGATCCACTTGATTGTCAAAAATTGCCAATGCAAATTGAGTTACACCCGTGCATTGTCCCATTTGACTCTTTCAATAGGCTCTGAACTGTGTTAATGGCTATTGGAAATATTAAAATGTTAATTGTTCTTGTTCTACTTGTTTTTACATTGGTCCAAAAGCAAAGGTCAGATGCTGATAATTTTATAACATCATGAAACTTCAGACATTAATTAGACTAGTTTTAGGCGAGGCAAAAAGGTATACAGGTTTCATCTCATTGTACTGATCATATGCGAAATTTCAATCAGTGATAGAATCGAGTTGCCAGCAAAGGGAAGATTTTAATCAGGATAAGATATATTAAATTCATAGGAATTTAGCAGTGCATTATGACACCATCTTTACAGATGTTAGTTTTTTGATTGTAACAAATTGCAGCCAATAATTGTCAGGATTTGCCTAAGCCATCGGAAAATGATCCATCTCCCAAGCACAATATATTGCATATAATAATATTAATATATAAATATTCGAAATAAAGCAAAATTACTTAAGTGGGATTAAGATATGAACTAAGTCAGTAACTAAGTAGGTAGATACTTAAAATATAATTTACAAATAAGTCTATTAACCTCCTGAACATCTACCCACACAGCATATCCCAAAATAAACATTCTAATGAATTTGTTCTCATTTATCAACAAACCTAAATACCTATTTACTCATTTTCTAGAAAGATAATTTTGTTTATGGGAGTTTACACTTTGTTATCCAAATACCTATACAATCAAAATAATGATTATATATTTTTACAGTATTCAATATTCTAATAGCATATTATATAATTGTTTTCCATTATATGGAATATAGAAGAAACATTAGTGTTCAATGCAAGTTGGATTGACATATCCGAGAGTGCAAGTTCCTCCAAACGCTTATGGGATGAAATAGTAGCAACCATAATCATCGAACAAGTGCAATCGACTACATTTCAATGTATCCTAACAAACACCTTGTAGCACAAGGGCGGGTATGAGTAATACAAGTCTATGAAATGTTTAATAGAGTACCTACTAAGTACCTTTCTATATATATTACTTATAAGGTATTCCCACAGGAACTGACCAAATCAACCAGATAAAAAACCACCTAGCTATCATGTATCATCAGAAAAAAAGAACAGAAACACTTTCCCTTTCATTATTGCCAAGTTACCAAAAATGTTTAATAATGTTTTTATCAAATTATAAAACAATACTTAATGTAAGTACTTGATAACATTGAGTAGAAATTAGCATGCAGATGAAGGCTGATTGTTAAACATAGATATCATCCATTATCAGTTAATTAGGGTGCCATGAAGTTTGGCACAGTAACAGTCTTAAAATTAACATAAATTATGTAATTGAAAGCACTATAGATTAGCTTCAGTTATAAAAATTATAATATTATTATTGGTATTGTTCAGCAAGGGAGATAAAAGACTAGATTATCGAATTTCTTTATTTTTGAATAATCCTTTGTACAGCAATAAAGTAATTAACTCAGACAACTAGCTAAGTGCCTCTCTTTTGCCTGTGCGAAGGCAGAAATTCTTACGTGGATTAATGATAATAATAATGCGGATTGAAAACCTATTTGAATTAACAAAACTAATGCTCTTTAATTTCACTTGACAGTATAAAAGACAGGAAATTATTGACAATTATAGTTACAGCAACTTACCTTTTTGCAATTTACTATAGAAAATGAAGAATCAACTTCATCATTGTCACTGCCTCCCGACTCATCACAGCTACTTTCTTGATCGCTACTGCTCCCAACAGATACATCATCTTCGATACCTTCCCTGTCAAACATTATGAAGCTGTCTTCGCTTTCACATAAAGATGGCAATCTCCTTCTATGAGAAGGAGACATATTACTTTCACTATTCTCTTCATCTGTATGCTCTTCGTTATCTGTATGCTCGAATATAATGAAAGAATCCTCACTGTCTGTGACCGAGCATAGACGAGTCCGATCTGAGGGTGATGGTTCTGTAGATAAATGCATTTCTGTGGATTTAGATAGAGGAATTTCAATATGTGTTATGGGTGAGTGAAGGTCAGGAAGAGATTTTGGTTTCATGAAATCTTTGAGAATCAGACTGTGAGGTTTGGGGCTAAAACTATTATCCAGGGAGTCATTAGAAAAATTGTTAATTGATTCTTCTTGCATTTTATCGATGATTTCCTTTCTCCTAAGATTCTGCCTCGACTTTTTGCCCAGTTTCTTCTTTGGTTTTGGTGCGTGTTCTCTCTTTCTATGTGTGTTGGTATTATCTACACACATTTTGCCACTTAGTTCGGTTTCACGGATAGATTTTTCCTTGTCTTCCACACAGGGTATGACTTCTGGACACTTTTCTTTAATAGAGTCTATTATTATGTGATTATGACAAGAATTTTTAAAATTATTTTGTACTGAGCTGTCAACGGGTTTCATATTGTTTTGATATTTGTTAAAACTGTTGACAAAGTTGGGGTTTCTAAAAGCTTTTCCCGGGGCTATGGGCAGCGAGGAGACCAACATTCCAAACTCTCTGTGCTGATGGTGTTTCGCAGAGGGAGGAGACAATAATCGATTGTTGGGGCCCACGGGGGCCGTAATTGCAGACCACATCATTATGCTCACAGTGATTTTTAGACACCGAAACAAGGACGCATACACCCAGCTGTTAAACACCAAAAATTGTAGTTTGTAACGTGACGATTAAAACAATTCCTTTTAAAATGTCCTTGAGGTTTCAAATGCAAAGTGGATTTTTTTTTGACAAGTTCCGACCTAACGTGGATTGGAATTGCACAAGAAACACTTTTTACACGGCAATTATTAACACTCGATAAACCACTAACGCTTAATTTAGCCATTTTAACACAGTATTCGAAATTTGCTTTCAAAAATACGTATGTTCAAGCTGCCATCTTTATTGAAATAATAATGAAATTATGAAAATGACGCAAGCAGGGCAGCAGGGCAGGCGCGGGTGGAAGTGGTAATGCGCGTCTAGCTACACGAATTTTAAGCCTTCACGCATGTGTACATGCTAATTTACATATTTTCCAGATGTTTTTCTTGATTTTGAGCATTGCCTTCGTTTAATTTTATTTGGTTGCGAGCGAAGCGAGCGGAGGGGCTTGTGTGAAGTGCAATCTGTAATCTGTAGAATATTAGAACACTAAACTTATGCCAAATGCGCAGGCCTAAAGGCCAAAAATTTAGTGTGTAGGTAGACGTGAGTGGAAATGGTAGAGAAAGGGAAGTCCTATGATTGGTCAATTTCAAATTATTACCGACGTTGCCAACTAGCAAAGGGATACAAAAACGAGAGAATTAAACGCGCATTACAACCCGTAGTTTGTAATTTTTCCCGAGGGTATGTGTAATAAATTTATAATTGTGTGGCAACGTTAACGTTTACACATAATATGTAAACGTTAGAGATATTTAGGCGTGTCTATGTTATGTGTGATGTGGCAACAGTGCGAAAGGTAAATTCTACTCAAATATATTTGATTCTACTACTAGCCTGGGTCATGACGTACGGATTCAGAGCGTGACTACAGACTAGTGTTGTCGTTTCAATACAATTGTACTCAATTCAGTACAAATCGATTCGATTCTTCAGTAGCACTTTTTTGAGAAACCTAGAAATTCAGTACGACAAGTAGGAAAAATATGAACATTTACAGCCTTTGAGTTAAAAATCTTTATAATTACTGATAATTTGATATTTTTGTGTGCCCATGTACATGTGTGGCTCTCGATTTATTATTACAGCTAAACAAACTGTAAATTATTTTACCTATGATGCGTTTCCTGGTACCTGTTTTTGAACCTATTATCCTTCCAATTAACCTACCAGAAATATTTAGAGGCAAAAGAGTATGTATAAGAAACCATAAAGCCATAACCAAAATAATGTCGTGGGTAACGTAACAGATATGCTTCGGAGGGCCCCTGCCGGAGGCAGAAATTTTTTGGGGTGCCACGCCCAACTTGCACCCAAAAGTCGTTAAAAAACAAAAAGGTCGTGGGGCCTATTGTGACCAAATTATGCGGTACACCTGAATATTTTGTGGGGACCACGCCCAACCCAAACGTTGTCACAGTTTATACCGTACGTGACGGTATAAACTGTGAAGTTGTTATTAATACCGCTATTTTTCTTTTCGCAGCCAATATGAAGTTCGTTGCCAAGTTGCGACCACGCGCAATGCGAGTCTAACATGCGTGTTTCATAACTGAAACAGACAATATACTGAAATGAAAATTAGGGTTGTTGATCTAGAATCGATCTTTCGGAGGATCGATTTCTTTAAGTTAAAAAATCGATCTTTTGAATCGATTCTCTTTGGGTCGATTTAATCGAAGATCGATCTTTTTAAAAGCGATTTTAGAATCGATACTTACAATTTTATGATTATGACTGATACTGATATTTTCGGGTTTCGGCATCGTCAAAATTAATAAATTATTGAATGAAATAATATGCGATACAGGCAAAGCAATTGGCAACATCGTCATCGCAAATTCGTAACCATATTAATCCGGGAATCCCCCGCCGCGCGTTCGGGAGAATTCTAAAATGCTAATCTCACTGTAATACTGTATTGGTTATCGTGCCGCGTGCGTATGACGTATTTAATAACCTAGCCATTGCATCATTTTTTCTTTTATCATTGCGATTCAATATTCAATTGAAGGTGTGTCAGTGTGCCTATTTTGACATATTTTTTGAATTTTTCTTGGTCGTTAAATTAATAACGACTGTTATTTCTCTATTTATGATTGCTGTTTGCACTGATTGATGTAAGTAAGACATTTGAAACAATAGTCCAGTTCAGTTGGTCCAGTTATTACTCGTTTTGTAAGCTGCATATTATTGCATCGCAAAATCTTAAGTATTGTTATTAAGTAACTAACTGAAGATCGATTTTCTTAAAGATCGATATTACTATATCCGATTTAATCGCGAATCGATTCTGTTGCTTTCGATTTGGATCGATCCCAGGAATCGATACTTTTCTGAAAGATCGGCAACCCTAATGAAAATTGCGTCACCCACACAGTCGTGTCTACAGAGAGGAATATCACTTTGGCTTACTTGCTTCCGCATGCGTAGAATACGGGTGCGTTCGTTTACAAGCGTCTAGGACTTCTCGAATGGCCCTCCGCTCGCCCTGGGGCACAATCAATCAAAATTAACTCACACTAACCCAAATTAAAAAAATAGCTAGCATAATCTTTAAAATAAATAAAAAACAATATGTGAGCCGACTCGAGAATCGAACCCAAGCCGCCAGCATGACAAGCAAATGCTGTGATAACTAGACCGCTTGAAAAGAATTCGCTGCGCCGTAAAAACATGGGTAATTGCAGTATTGATTCGGCTCACAGCTTCTATCTCGCGTACGCACGCTGTTCAATACCGGTATCTTCATACAAGACGTTTTTCGTACCACATCAGAGAGCTTCAGAATTGCGCGCGCATCACATTGTTGACAAAAATATCTAATATTATATTTCACGCATGAACCTCAGCATTCTTCGCTCGCTACGGGAGCGCTACCAACAGACTCTAACCAAAATTTACCTAAGACATGCCCAAAATGAAGAAAACAACTTTAGGCGCATACCATTAAAAATTAAAAAAAAAACATGTCTTGCCATTGGAATCGAACCCGGGCCGCCGTATCGCAAAGTTTGCATCCAAACACTGAGCTACGGACCAATTGACAGCAACTTTCTAGACCATAAAGATATGGAGTTTGTCAACAATGTAATGCGCGCGCAACTCTGAAGCCCTCTGTTGTGGTACAGGAAACGTCCATTTATCTTCATCACATACATTCGATGAAGCGTAGACATAAGTGCGACGCAATGGATTAGCGGCTATTTCCCAAGATGCATTCTGTTTACTATTGGTCGAAACAATTGGGTCAAACTTAGAGCGTTTGTTTACTATTTTAGAATGTCTAATAAGTGGAGTGCTTTCAGCAGACGTAATGGTCCAGTGGTTAGATACTGCGTTTGAGATACGGCGACCCAGGTTCAATTCCCGCCAGTGGTAGGGCTTGTTTTTATATATATTTTTAAGGCATGTTTGCACCTTGGGTTAGTGTTGGTTAGTTTTGTTGGTTGTGCTTTCGTAGCGAATGGAGGGCCATGCGTGAAGTGTAATATTAGACATTCTAAAATAGTACACAAAAATAGCAGCTAAACCCCACGCAAAACAAATGATCATAAGTCGGCCCGAACGAGTTTCGTCATTTACCCTTGTCTATACGTTTTAGCGAAATGCCTCCAAGAGGCTTCCTGGTCTAGTGGTACGATCCTGGGT